>JAHBMJ010002157.1:5000-21962 GCA_018398765.1 Chromera velia | reverse complement strand
GAAGGAAAGAAGGAAAGAAGGAAAGAAGGAAGGAAAGAAGGAAGGAAGAAAGAAACAAAGAAAGAAAGAAAGAAAGAAAGAAAGAAAGAAAGAAAGAAGGAAGGAAGGAAGAAAGGAAGGAAGGAAGGAAAGAAGGAAAGAAGGAAAGAAGGAAAGAAGGAAAGAAGGAAGGAAAGAAGGAAGGAAGAAAGAAACAAAGAAAGAAAGAAAGAAAGAAAGAAAGAGAGAGAGAGAGAGAAAGAGAGAAAGAGAGAAAGAGAGAAAGAGAGAAAGAGAGAAAGAGAGAAAGAGAGAAAGAGAGAAAGAGAGAGAGAGAGAGAGAGAGAGAGAGAGAGAACGACAGACAGACAGACAGACAGACAGACAGACAGAGAGAAGAGAGAGAGACACACACACAGAGAGAGAGAGAGAGAGATCGGAAGAGACGCACGTCCTAGGGGCCCGGAGCGAGGGCAAAGGCGAAAGAGAAAGAGTCCTAGGCGAGGGATCTGACCGAGAGGCCGCGCTTTTTGCCAGGCATCTGCGAGGATCGGAAGAAAGAACAAAGGCAGCCGCAGATCTTTTTGCTCGATACACGGACTTCAAACACGTTCAAACAGGTCCTGTCTCGATCCGCCAGTTTGTTGAAATCAGCAATCACTACACACGGTACGGCTGCCACAAGTCCGTTGATCCTTGCAATACAAGATTATAACTCTTGCCTGCTTTGAGATCTTCTCGATCCGCACCGCTTTCGTCTACGAGGCGCTCACTGAGGCACCAAGCTGTTGGAGCGTCGACGACTTCCAATGAAATCAAAGCGGACGAAGACTTCGACGGAGAGAGTGCATGGAGGGTGGACCGTAGAAAGAAGGAGCGAATCAGAGTTTATCCGGAAATCGTCGTTCAAATTTTTGGAGTCTGACGAAATGGAGTTGCGAGAAATCAAAATGTGGAAATTCAACGGAGACGGCCGGGATGCATGCATGGAGACGGGAATACAGGCTGAGTATATCATGGTCCTGCATGCGTGAGATCGATGTGAGATCGCGTGAGATGTGCATGCATGTCGTGACTCGTGCATGAGATACTCGTGAGTTCATGATTGCGTTGGCGTCTCCCGCAGCCCGTCTACATGCATCTCCGACGACAGTGCATGGCCAGACTATGCCAGACTCGATCAAGTCGAAGATATATAGTCGAAGTGACCCTTGATCACCCCTGGTATCCCCCCCCAAAAGTAAATGAACCTACTCATGCTGTCTAAACCTTCAGAATGACTACCTGCGCTGACCCCAGGCGGCCCGTCATGTATGACCTTCCCCAGGCGGTCCTTACGGACCGCCTACGGCACCCCAGGCAGTCAGGGGATCTTTCTACATTCTCTCTATAGTATGAAAAACATTGAAAAAAGTTTAAAAATACCTTTATTCTAGGATTTAGTATCTGAACGCAACTTTAAAGATTCATTCAAAATGCTTCAAATTGAATCAATAAATCAAAATTTTTATATAATTCTAGATATTATTTTATAGAAAAGAATTAAATCAAATTTTCTGATAATTTTTCAGAGTAAATTTCCACTCTGTGATAAGTTTATAAACAATGCAAAGTTACATGTATCACTTTTTGTTTACTTGGATTGGCACCTCCCAGACAAGCTCGAAATCTTCTGCCTCATCATGGTGGTGAGGGACACAGGCATCGATTGCCTGTCTGAATGTTCTGCGGCGGTTCTCTTCAGCTACGGCCTGTTCTTCTGTTATGTCCTCCATATGAAACACCTCTCTCCGTTCCTCTCCCTCTTCCCTCTCAGATTCTTCTTCTGCTGCATTTGCTGAAAAGGACATGCCATCAGGCAGACGCCCCACCTCCCTCTCCTTTCTGAATTGCTCTGCTTGATTCATATTTTCAGGGGGCGCAAAACGTGCCACTTCCCACTGAAAGAGGCGTAGCGCAGGCACTGACCACATGGCTCGCTCGCCCACCGTCATTGGATCGATAGAGGAGGGATTCCACACGTGCGTAAATTGCTGCACATGTTGCGCTGTGAGCACAGTGGTTGGGAAGTACCGAAGCCAGTCCGTCAGCCCCCCCCTTCTGGACATCTCTGCAAAAAAAGCCCTCTCTGCATCGCGATCGGCCTTCACCACTCTTTCTAGACGATCATAGTGGGGGGCATTGCGGACAGGGGGATTGGGGGGATTGAAAAGAAGGTGGGTGATGGAGGCTCCCTCTCCTGCCTAATGTAACAGCTCAACAGAGTTGTCAAGAAGGGGCGTGTGCATCACTACAGTCTCCCCCATCAGCAATCCCCGTATGGCTACTTCAAATGGGGTCGTGTAGTGGTCTCTTACTGCCATGACTGCCAGTGCGACGGATCGGAGAGAGGGGTTGGAGAGCAAAAGAGACGAATACTTGCTTTCATGAGGGGGGGTGTTCTGTGTGAACAAGGCTCTTGCCTGCCCTGCCCGCAACAAGTCTCTCTCCTCTGTGCTTTTCGCCCATGCAGCAAAAAGCTGTCCCCTGCACTCACTTTCCGTTACCACTTCCTTTTGGATTGCTAGCTCGGCCACCTTTGAAAAATTCTTCCACTCCCCCCATTCTCCCAACTTCCTTTCCTCTTCCTCCGTCAAAGACAGAGTCTTTGCATCTGTATGCGCCTTGAAACGCGCAAAAAGAGTGGGAAGATTAACACCTCCCTGCGGGGTGGATACATCGGAGACGAGGGTTGCAACAAACACACGGAAAGCGGCAGTGAGTTCTATTCTGCCGGGCTGTCCGGACTCAGGCGGCACTCCAGGGGGGAGTAAGCTCTCTCCTCGGACCGCGGTTTCAACAGCAGCCGTGAATGCCGCCCTCACTGCCCGCACATCCACTTCAAGGGGAGTCCCGCCTCTCTCTTCGTCAAATATTTTTGCTGTGACAACCCAGAGGGACGGATCAATGCGATAAGAACACAAGGCGTGATTTGCACACGCCTCATCGCCGACGGCCTCCTGTGTCATGAAACGGGATGAATGGAAAAGGCCCCCCTCTTGTCTACCTATTTCTGACATCTTCTCTGTCTGCGCTTCCCAAACAGTCTGCACATCCACAGCCCCCCATGAGAGGGGAAGGCCTGTTTTGGGAAAACAAAAGAGAAAATCGGAGACGACATGGGGTCTGCATGTCAGTTCTGCCGTTAAGGGCAGCTGAGCAGAGAGACCAACATTTCTCTCTTTTCTCCGTCTGACCGCACCAGGGCGGGAAAGCGCTCTGCCATCCTTCTCGAGGTTTTGACATCTCTGTTTGATGGAGGTCCTGCAAAGAAAGCAGTAGAGTTTCAGCTTATCAGATTGAAAAGGACGCTTGAAAAAGAAGAGCAAAAAGAACGGAAATGCTTGAAGAGAAAAACAAAAGCACAGACAAATGAAAACGTGAAAGGGGCCGAAAGAAGAAAAAGGAAGCAATTCAAAAAAACGATCGCAGAAGACATGCGTACCAGAGAACATGGGCGCGCTCGAGAATGTCGCTGCGAAACTCATTGGCCGCTGCCATTCTGAGACTGTGCTCTGCTGTTGCCTCTGCTTGCTGCTCTGGCGACATCCTCTTGAATTCCAATGCCCTTTGTATCTTGTCTCTGTGAGGATTGAGAAGACACGTGGGAAAAGACTTGAGGAGACGGATAGCAGCGTTTGCCTTCATTCTCTGCATCTGCGCTTTCTGGACCGTTTTCACGGTCGTGCGGTCTCTGAAAAACCGTTCAGCATCAGCATTCTGAGGAAACGAAATACGCACGCAATCGATGAGGAGAATGATGCCCTTAACGTCCCCCGTCTTGTCACGCTCATCCAACTCTTCAAGGACCCTCTGCCAGTAGTCGGCAAGCGACGTCTCATCTGCAAAGAACCATAAATCGATAAAAAGTCAACAGAGAGAGGGAAAAACAAACAAAAAGAAAGATCAGAAAGACAGAGAAAGAAACAGTTGATGAAGAAGAGAAAAAAACAATTAATGAGAAAAAAGCAAGGAAGCGAAAAAAAAACCTTTGTGCCTTGTCCCTGGGCCCACCTTTGCTGGCAAGAAGGCTAAAGTCTTGCAGGAGCTTCTTGAGCACTTTCCAGTCTCTCAGAAGGCTCGGTGCGGTCGTTCCCTCAGGGAAGTCGGGAAGTTTTGCCCAACCCGTTTCTTCCCACAGAACCACAATATCCTCTCTTCCACTCTCCATCCATTGTCTCTGTCCCATCCTTTGCACCTGCCTTTCCTGAAGTGACCGAGGATAGAAAATCGCAGCAGCGTTGCAGACAGAGTCGGAAGGGAAACGATCTCGCAAACACTCTTGGGTCTGCATCACAAATCTGTCTGCTCCATCAAGGACTTGCTGCTTTTCGCTCTCTGTGATTGAGAGCCGAACGTCTGTGTGGGGGATGGTGAAAATGATCACTCCTCTTTGTCCCTCCCTCCGTTGAGCCTCGGACTGCTCTTCTCTCTGCTTCTCTCTCCGTTCTCTCCTCCTCCCCTCCCCGGGCTCCCCCCAGTCTGAATCATTGGGGTCATCTCCCTCTTCCGATAAAACATCGAGTTCGGAATCCCCCCCAGCCGGCCCTTGCACATCAGCACTCGACGAGTCGGGATCTGACCCTTCCCGCCCCCCCCCCGCGTCGTCAATCGCCTGCAGGCACTTGCTGGTAGCTTTGTCGCAGTGCCAATCATCCTGAAAGGCCTGAATGCGCAAAAGTGTGTCTAACAACAGAGACGGAAGGTCAGGAAGGGACAGGGAGACTTTCTGCAGGCTCTTGTTGCATTGAGCCAGCTCGTGCAAAAGGTCAGAGAAGATGCACATCCACAAGTAAAACGCCCCTGTGTCCATCCTCTGGAGAGTCTGACGTACAAGTCGCTGCACACATACACATACACACACACATACAAACACACACACACACACCCGCACACACACACATACACACACACACATACACATACACACACTCACACTCACACACGGAGTTGAAATGTTCGAGATGAGAAAGGACGTCAAAAGAAGTGTTTGTGTCTTGACTTACAGAGACTAACACTGCCCACACCATGAAGTTGCTCACAGTCTGTCCGCACATGCACGCGCACGCAGACACACAGAGACACATGCATACGCGCACGCTCCCCACCTGGTGTTTCCTCTCCGTTTCTTCTGCCTCTCCGTCTCCGTTTCGTTGCGCACGGCGTCTCCGTCTCTGTCGCACGCTCCGAAATGCACGAAGAAACTTGATGCATCGTGCGTAGTTGACTTGGACCCTCTCAACCGCCTCAGCCCTCGAAAGCCAGCGAATGTTGAACAGTTCCAGTGGAAGGCACCGGTCAAAGCGAAGCTGAGACTGTCTCTCCCCCTCCAGGTCTGTCACTTCCACCTGCAAACAAAGAAATTTCAGACAGAGGGGGCGAGGAGAGCACATGAAAAAAAATGATATACGAAGGCATATAGTAGATAAAGCAGCATTGAGGGCCATTTTAAGGCTTCAGCAGATACGGAGAAAGATAAAAGCAGCGGCAAGCAAGGGGAAAATTCAGTAGAGCACCTGACCGACGCACCTCAAGGTATATGCAAATGTTGTCGTCTGAAGATTTTGCGAGGACATGAAGGGCCCTGATGGTGGTGTCCGCCTCCTTAGCATTTTCGCTCCCATCCCTTCTGCAAAATGAATGGCAGGGGGGATCTCTCGGGGCACAATGACTGCTGACTACTTTGCCTGCCGTCTGCTCAAACTTTTTGTCAACTCCGTTCAACCTGCCCCTCATCACAGCGGCACCATCAGATCCAAACGCCCCACACTTCTTTTCGTCTACCCCTCCCCGTACCAAAGAAGCCCGCAGGGAACGGTTTATTGCGGAGGCATTTTTTCCGTTCACCCCTGCGAGCTCCCACTTGACGGTCACTAACCGTCTCCCATCAATAAACCGAACCACGCTGGACAAATGGGGCTCTTTCGTCCGATCAGTCCCCTCATCAATGCTAACACCAAAGACAGGGCTCTTTCTTACTTTCTCTGCCCTGTGCTCAAACAAAGCGTCGGAAAGACATTTCACCATCTCCCCGCCCGCCTCATCTTTGTTCACATACTTGCCCGGCACGGGCTTTGCTCCCATCCCTTCTGCAAAATGAATGGCAGGGGGGATCTCTCTACCAATCTTCCCATCTGACGACAGTCTCCACACCGCTTCAAGCAGGTGAACCAGTTCAGCCGTCTCGCCGCTTACGCAGTCTATGAACAGATTCAAAGCATCTGCTGCCGCTGAACCCTCTTTCTTTGCTTTGTCTGCTGCGACTGCGGCCCGGTGTAATTTTGATTGTCGGTGCCCCTTCAAATTCTCCTTCCCCCAATTCTTTGCCCCTTCCCCATTCGACCATACCCCCTTTTTTTTGTCTTCTAATAATTTTTCTGCACACTGGAACTGTTCACAGAGTGTGCAGTGCGCACCGTGGCCGCGCCCATCTTTTGTCGGTCTCAACACAGCCCAGTCGTTTGGTGCGCTGTTGTCAAGTTCCTTCGCTTTCTTCTTGGAAGCCGCGGAGGACTGCTTCTGTTTCTGTTCGGGGGCTTCGGACTCCACATCGATAATGTCGGTATCCTGATCATGACAAGGACTTACATTCTCCTTTCCCAGAATTGGTGCCTCACCCCCCTCCGTTTTTTATTTCTTTGCAGGAGGCTTGCCTGTAAATCCGAAGGCTTGCAACCTACTCTACTGCATTGCAGTTAGCTGGGCAGGCAGCAAGCGGGAAGGCCGAGTGCGGAATTATCAATCAGTGCAGTCAGCAAGCGGGAAGGCCGAGTGCGGAATTATCAATCAGTGCAGTCAGTAAGTGGGAAGGCCAAGTGCGGAATCAATCAGTGAGTTAATCAATGGATGTATAATGATGTGCAGTGATATGCATCTCCAGTGACAAGAGTGAGAAGAGACGAAAGTTGAAAGCAACCGTCAACTTAATGTGTATCTACTAGTATCTATCGCTGATCGCGACCGCCGAACAAAAAGTTGCTGCCGGTCTGTATGACTCGGTCGGACCTTTGATGCGCGGCATGCACGTATAGATTGCGAGGTTGTGTCGGCGCGTCCCTGGCGCGAACCCGTCGGGCACGTGCACCATAGTTCGTGTCAACTTCGTGACGACAAGGTCAGTGCCTTCGGCACCGACCTTCGCCCCAGGCAACTCTCAACAACTGCCTGTGGCTTCGCCCCAGGCAGCTCTATATAAACTTAGGCAAAACCACCTGGGGTTGCCCCAGGCGGCCCTGGCGGGCCGCCTGCGGCGTGCCTGGGGTACCCCAGGCGCCCCAGGCAGGTTTAGACAGCATGAACCTACTTTTTGGGTGGAAGCCTTGCCGCCGCCCCTGCGGGGTGCTTCATATGTGGAAATGAACCCCCTTTTTGTTCTGAGGGCTCGCCACCGCCACAAAAATGGTAGGGGTTCTTTCGGCCTCTGGGGCGATTCTTTCTAGTGGAAGATTCGAGATCAAAGACCCAGCTCTCAGCTGTATATATATATTAATACTGTTTACACAACCAGCTTTGCCACCTCCAGAGGCACCTTTGAGATGTCCCAGTTTTCCTCGGCCTCTTCACTGCGCGTCTGCTTCAGAGGCGCAGTGCACATACCCTAGGCATACACCTCTCTGCATGTGGTTTCGCTTTCAAGATGCTGTGAATTTGACTGACCTTTGAAGAAAATTGTGCTCTCGGACCCAACTGCTCTCAATCTGTCCGAGCACATCGAAACTGTAGCAATAGTTTGTTTGTTTTGAGGTTCAGATTCCTTAATCATCAGGGAGCTTCGGTGCAGAAGCAACAAAGTATTTTCTCGCTCCGACCTCGGAGGTCGGCAGAAGTGTTCCGTTTGTCGCCGAAGGTCAGTCATTGTTGCTGAGGTTGTCAATAGATTTGAAAGGGGGAAACTGCCACAACATGCCACAACTACTCTAACTATAGCTCCCTCCTGAAGTCTGTTTATATGTGTCGCATCATATAGGGCCATATAAGGCCTTCTTGCTGCCCCTCCTTCTCGGTTTGATCTCATACAGATTATCAGTGCGCCTTAGCAGAAACTGCTTGCTACAAAGCTTGCAGCTTACCTCCATACGTTTCTGGCCCTTATACATAACGGTTTTGAGGGTGATCTTGTTCTTTAATAGAAGCTCTTGATCCTCTGCAGAAAGCTGGATCTGTAGGTTTGACATACCAGTTTTTGCCTTTTTCTCAGGAGGCTCTTCCCCGCCATTTCAAGAATCACCAGGCATGTTTTCGAGTCAAAAAAAAACAACCACCTTAAGGGGACTTTGTCAGACAATGCATGAGACGGTTTGGATGAGGCATGAACTACCAAAATCACTGGAAATTCCAATGCAGACCATACCAGACAAGGAAAGAATAGGCAGGACAGACCAGGACAGCAAAGCTCCCGCCAACCCTCCAAGCAAGTAGAGTATGACAGTAAAGAACAGCTGGGCAATGAGCATGAGTCCATTGAATTGATTGAAGTATCATATTCTTTCAGCATGACTTGGAGACGGCAATTGGAGACGGCAGAGTCGACCGCTCAAAACGAACTCCGGTTTTGTTGGGAGGTCGGGCCGCCGCCATAAAAACCCCCGGGGTTGTTTGATTTGGGCCCGCGAGCTCTGGACACTACCGCCAAAAACAGTAGGGGTTCCAAATAGGACAAGGGGGGTGATAACCCTTGTTCTGACGTGCACAGATCTCTTTACCAGATTTTTCTAGGAAGTTCTCCAGCCATTCTCCTGCCGGGATCCTTCTCAGTCACTATCTCATTTGAATTTTTGGTCGTGATCTACAACTTTAATTCCCTTCCTTCTGCATATGCATCCGCTTTATTGTAAAACCTTCTGATGTGCCACGAGACGAGTCTCTGACGGGCCGTGCCATATTGTGCCCCTCTGATTGATTGACGCTTGCCATTATTTGACAGCGAGGTTGACAGACTCGGACAAAAAACAGTGGTTGCTGACACGGATAAAGGAGTCCGTCTGAGTCCTTGCAGATTTCGACTCCGGAGAGGTATTCTGTTTGGGGCTGCGTAGGGACCAAAAACACTGCAGATTGGAGAAGACTGTGTCCCGCCAATGTCTGGAAAGAAGCGTAGCATCTCAGTCAGGCTGGGCAGTGTCAAATCTCTGGAAGCATCCTCTTCTGCCTCAAGCTGTTTCTTCCCTCCCCTTTTCCCTCTCATGAACGGTCGTCTCTCATCATCTCTCCCTCCCCCTCTCTCTCTTTGCCGTCCTTTTTCGGCTGGTCTCTTTGTGCTTTGTCATTCTGTCTTTGCTTCATGCTGTCCATTATAATATTGGTATTCTATCTCCCACCCTCTGTACACCTCCATTCGTATGACCTCCCTTATTTCCCGCTGAGTCTCTATAATTACTTTCCGTCTATCTTCTTATGCCTAGTATTTTTTCTGTTCTCCCCAAATTCTGCAGGGAGATGCTGTCGTCTCCGAAAGCGGCATAGGTCTGGAGGGGGAAAACAAAGAGCCAGGTGACGTCGAGGTGGGCATAAACGGGCAAGGACGGGGCTTCAAGAGGTAGAAAAGGGAGGAGACGGGGGATCAGGGGGGCGATGGGGATGGAGGGGTGGGGGCAAAGCGTCGTGGGAGGGGTGGGCGGGGAACAGGGAGGGGGAGGGGCAGAGATGGGGGGCGGGGGGGAGGAGAGGGTGGATCGAGAAAGCAGAAAAGGGACGAGATGGTGGATTGCAAAGAGAACGTCAATCCAGAAGAAGCGGACGAAGGCAAACCAAAGAAGCAGAGAGGAGGGGAAAGAGAAGACAGAGTGGACAGAGAGCAACAGGATGAGGAGGCGAATGGCGTCGAAGCACCACTTGGAAAGTCTGAGGAGGCTCTTGGTCTTCCTGATACAAAAACGTTTCTGTCTACTGTCGAGGAAGAGGGGTACGCAGACGTGAAGAGACTTCTCGGGGAAGGTGCGGATCCAAATATATCAGATGAAGTCAGTCGATCAGCAGAAGTAAAAGATGTTTGTCCTGTTTCCACGGTCCACTTAATATCATCTGCCCCTCCCAAATATACACACACACATACACACATACACACACAAACATACATGCATACACATACATACACACACATATACACACATACACACATGCACACACATACACACACACACACACACACACACACACACACAGACACATACACACACACACACATACACACACACACACACACAAACACATTCTCTCTCTCTCTGAAAGTTCGTACTTCTCGTAACTGCATCTGTTCCCCGGTGTTCATGCATCTCTCGTGAAACTTTGAATACATCTCCTCCCGCCCTTTTATGTGCAGAATGGACGGTTGGCCCTTTTCTATACGGCAGATTGACAGGAGCCTTCTCCCGAGATGATCAAGATGCTCGTAGAGGCGGGGGCAGACGTGAAGGCAGTGAATAAAGTGAGTGTTTGGATGAGGACCCTGACTTAGAGGCCATCTCAAGTACTACTGGTTTCTTTCTGTGTCTAAGTCTTCTCCTTCTGGGTGTGCTGAAGATCTGCATGCATGAAATGTTGATTGCCTTTTTGTATGCAAATATGTGTAGACTGCGGGCCCCATGGTCCACCGCTTTCTTTTTTGGTTGCAGTTGGGCTGGTCTCCTTTGCACGTTGCCGCCAGAAGAGAGGAACCGTCACCAGAAATCATTAAGATGCTCGTGGAGGTGGGGGTGGATATCAAGGCGGTAGATGAGGTGGGTGAATAAAAGATTTTCTTGTTGTAAGTTTGCCTGTCTTCCCGTTTTCGTCTTTCACCATTGACGAAGTTCAACACGTTTGCTGGCTGTCTGATGATCTGTGTTTGTACGTGACCGAGGAAGTCAATAGCATTTGGGCAGTGCTGTCATTTTGTGAATCCACGTCAACAGTGAACAAAACGCGATTGCATCAAGCGATTCTCCCCATGAGTGCATGTATGTGAGCCCATTCTCAAGATAGGGACACGGTGCTTCACTTGGCTGCTGAGGATGGACACCCCCTGACAGTGAGGGCACTCTTGGCAGCGGGTGCGGATATGAAAGCGGTCAACAATGTCAGTCTGCTTCTGTCGCCGCCTTGCCTCATCCTTTCACGGTCACTTCAAACACGTTAAAATAGATGTTTCCGTGAGTGGCGCCAGACTGACTCAGAGTCTACCACATGTCCTGGGCTTCTTCCTTAGGCCTGTTGTGATATGTTCTCTGAGAAAATCTCTATGCACGTGACTAAAACCGTCAAGGGGCAACGGCTCTCTTGATTAATTCTTTGCTTCAACGTGTGAAAGATTTTAGGTGGCCTGGCCACTGGCAAGCACAAACATGGCTCTGCCGGTGTTCGTTCTTGCAGGACGGGTGGCCGGCCCTGTTCCATGCGGCTGATTGAGACGAACCCTTCCCTGAGATGATCAAGACGCTCGTAGAAGCGGGTGCGGACATGAAGGCAATGGACAAGGTAGGTGGGTAGATGCCTGGAGAAGCCGTTTCCAGTGCCAGCAATTTCTTCTGTTGTCCTGTTCTTTCCCTTTTAGGTCTGCCAATTCTCGAATTTGTTCTTAGGTACGAATTATGAGCCTTTTGTTTTCGCTGTTTGGTGTTTTGTATGCCTGAGGGCTGGTCGGCCCTTCACGTCGCTGCTAGAAGAGAGGAGCCGTCACCAGAAATCATCAAGATGCTCATGGAGGTGGGGGTGGATATCACGGCGGCGGATGAGGTGAGTGAGTTCATGTTTCCTGTGATTGTTCATTTTTCTTTTCTGTTTTCCCGCCGTGTCTCTCAGCGCTACTCTTTGACTCTCGCATCGTTTTAGCAAGAACGTCAGCATCGTTTTGGCGTTGCTGTCATTTTATGCATCTAGCGGACTGCTTGCGTAGCACATAAACCTACTTTGTATTATTTCTGTTCTTGCAAACAATATTATATGAGAATGAATTACAGGAAGGAAAAACCGCACTCTGCATGGCGGCGAGATCCGGGCACCCCCAAACAGTGGTAGCGCTCTTAGAGGGGGGCGCTGATGCGAAAGCAGTTGACGAAGTCAGTCTGCTTCTGTCGCCGCCTCGCCTCATCCTTTCACGGTCACTTCAAACACGTTAAAATAGACGCTTCCGTGAGTGGCGCCAGTTTACCACATGTCTTGGGCTTCTTCCTTAGGCCTGTTGTGATATGTTCTCTGAGAAAATCCCAAGCACGTGACTGAAACCGTCAAGGGGCAATGGCTCTCTTGATTAATTCTTTGCTTCAACGCGTGAAAGATTTTAGGTGGCCTGGCCACTGGCAAACACAAACACGGCTCTGCCGGTGTTCATTCCTGTGGGACAGATGGCCGGCCCTTTTCCATGCGGCTTATCGAGACGAACCCTCCCCTGAGATGATCAAGATGCTCGTAGAAGCAGGTGTGGACGTGAAGGCAGTGGACAAGGTAGGTGGGTAGATGCCTGGAGAAGCCGTTTCCAGTGCCAGCAATTTCTTCTGTTGTCCTGTTCTTTCCCTTTTGGGTCTGCCAATTCTCAAATTTGTTCTCAGGTATGAATTATGAGCCTTTTGTTTTCACTGTTTGGTGTTTTGTGTGCAAGAGGGCTGGTCGGCCCTTCACGTCGCTGCTAGAAGAGAGGAGCCGTCACCGGAAATCATCAAGATGCTCGTGGAGGTGGGAGTGGATATCAAGGCGGTGGATGAGGTGAGTGAATAAAAGATTTTCTTGTTGTAAGTTTGTCTGTCTTCCCATTTTCGTCTTTTGACCATTGACGAAGTTCAACACATTTGCTGGCTGTCTGATGATCTGTGTTTGTACGTGACCGAGGAAGTCAATAGCATTTGGGCAGTGCTGCCATTTTATGAATCCACGTCAACAGTGAACAAAGCGCGATTGCATCAAGCGATTCTCCCCATGAGTGCATGTATGTGAGCCCATTCTCAGGATAGGGACACAGCGCTTCACTTGGCTGCTGAGGACGGACACCCCCTGACAGTGAGGGCACTCTTGGCGGCGGGTGCGGATATGAAAGCGGTCAACAATGTCAGTCTGCTTCTGTCACCACAGTTGCATGTTCGGCATAGGTGAAGAGACTCATGGAATGAAAGCGAGTTTCGTCGAAGATATGATGCAAGGGGAAAGTTTCCAGGCCAATGCATGGTGAACAAAGAGCGTTCTCTTTTTTCTGAATGGCTCCCTTAGGGTAAATTTCGATTATCTCACGGCGAAGATACGAATAATGCTTGTATCGGTCATTCACTTTCTCCATTTTTTGCTTGCAGGAAGGATGGCCAGCCCTCTTTTATGCGTCATCTGGAGAAGAGCCCTCGGTCGAAATCATCAAGGCGCTCATGGAGGCGGGGGCTGACGTCAAGGCAATTGACGAGGTGAGTGAGTGGTTGAAGAGTGCGAGGCCGTCTTTAGTACCGCTTATTTTTCTCAGCACAGGTCTTCCCGTTCTGGGTCTGCGAATTGACGATCTACCGAAACCAATGTCTTCTCCGACATGAATTGGGTGCTACCTATGAAGACTTTTTTTTTTTGGAGGGATGGTCTGCGCTCCGCGTGGCCGTCAGAAGAGAGAAGGCGTCCCAGGAAGTTATCAGGACGCTGGCGGAGGTGGGGGTTATCACTGAGGTGGTGGATGAGGTGAGTGAGTACATAGAAAGTTTTTCGAAGACTGTCTCCTGTTTTCTTCTCTTTCTCTGTTTCCTTTTCTGACTCTTTTTCTGTTTGGGCTCCACAATTATTTAGAGGTGTTACTGATTGTACCAGGAGGCATCGACCGCCTTCCCCCATATTGCACTCTTTCTTCTGAGCACGTGCAGGAAAGACAGACTGTCCTTCACATCGCTGCTTGAAGGGAAAGGCCGTCCCGTGAGCTTATCAAGACGCTGGTGGAGGTGGGAGTGGACGTGAAGGCGGAGGATGGGGTGAGTGAGTGGAGAGCTTCTTCTAACTGCTGCTGCTGCTGCTGTCATCTGTCTTCCAATTTCGGGTCTTCTAGTCAGATAAACCGCTCTTTCCCGCTCTGAATCCGCAATACAGAGTACTGTAATGCAGTGTCAGACTTATCTTCGGGACGGAAACACCGTTACTCAGTTGGAAGCTGGTAACAAACACCGACTGACGTGTTGCCGCTCTTGGATGGGGGTGCAGATATTTAAGCAATAAATTGACATGTGAAAGCCTTCGGCTATGTCAGCGTGCTTCTGTCGCGGCCCCCTCTTTTCTTGACAACCGTGCATGAAAGTAGTCTTGCAACTCCTACCCACAGTCTCTCTTTTTCCATCCTGCCTTAACTGTGAGTAGCTGCAATCTCTCACATGGAAGTCGCTGTGCATCTTGTCTTTGATACGATCTTCTGTTTGACGAAGATGAAGAGCGTGTTTTCAACATTGTGAAAGAAGTGCAGCAAAGGAGGGAAGGTCTTATGCTGATACGTAAATGGAAAGGCTCCGAACAAAGACGAACAATGACTGTGTGACTGCCTCTCTTTCCCCTTGCAGTGGGGAGGGTCTGCTGTTTACTGTATGGCAGAAGGACAAGGTCTTGAGATCATCAAGATACTCTTGATGGCGGGGGCACATGTCAACACAACAGACCATGTAGGCAATTGGAGTGGCTTTTTAGCCATTATTTATGGCCGCGCACCTCGTCCTTCTATCAATTGCTTTCCGCCCGACTATCAAATGAGAAAAAAACAAATCGCTCATGAGATCTGTCTTTCTTTCCTTTGCAGCACAGACAGACTGCCGTCCACCTCACTGCTGGAAGAAATGAGCCGTTCCCCGAGGTCGTCAAGGCCCTGGCGGAGGGGGGGATGGGCATGGAGGCCGTGGACATGGTGGGGGAAAAGAGAAGTCTTCGAGTAATTTTTTTGTTTTCCCTTAATGGGTCTCCCGAAAAGGCAGGACATGCATGCATGATACCGGATAGCTGTATGAATATTCTGACCTCAACCTGCCAGAATTGTCTATGCACTGATATGCATGACCCGGCCGCACCTTCGATCGCTTTGCACAAAGTACAGATCGCTTTGGGAAATTTAACTGAGGATCAATTGCAGGACGGAAACAGCGCTCTTAATGTGGCAGTTGAACGCGGACACCCCCTAACAGTGGCGGCGCTGTTGAAGGTGGGTGCGGATGTGAATTTCAAAGCGTTCAGCGCTGTGAGTCTGCTTTCGTCTGCTTTTGCCACCTGCCTATGGCTGTCGGGTCTCCCTGTTGCCTCAAGAAATCACTCGCATGACAGCTTTTTCCCTTTTTTCATCATGGTTTTTTATTGATGGAGGTTGTCATACAATTAGCAATTTTTCTTTTTATTGCTGGAGTCTCCTTTCTATGTTTCCGTGGTGGCTCTCCTGGCTAGCTAGATTCCCCGCATGTTGGCTCTCTTCTTTTTTTATTGCTTGGTAAGCATTTGGACACAGACACTCCTTGAGTTTGCGTTTGCAATGGGGAAAACGGAATTCTTTTTCTTGCGAATGTGAGGCTCGATTGCAGAACTGATGCACTGTTCTCCAGTCGGCGGCTCAACTCGGCAAATCTCTGACTGTGGCGGCGCTCTTGAAGGCGGGCGCGGATGTATACATAGTTGACGAAGTAAGTCTACTTTGGCAATTCGTCTTGCTTTTGTGCTGTCAGATCGAATTCGCATCGCACGTGTATCTCTACTTTCCGTGACGTTGCTGGGTTCAGCTTTCAACAAGAAATGCCTTGTGCTTTCTGCGTTTTGTGTGACCTATCATGTGGTAGAAATAAATTGTTGAGAGATGAGGTCGAAGAAAAGAGGGGTTTGCTCTAGGGTTCGCTTGACATATACCAGATTCACCCATACTTTACCCACTTTCGCACTGCCTTCTGGGGCCGCCCGTGCATGCATTTCTCTGCCGTCTCTTTTCTGGCTGGAGAGATTGTGCAAAGTCGAGGCAGGGGGAGATCTTGGGTCAGAGCTCAAGTGACCAAATGGGGGTCTCCAAAGTTGCTGATTACATCTTTGAGGTCGGGGGGGTCCATAGAACAGCCTTTTCTATCAAATTTTTATTGAAGTGATAAGAACTGAAAGATTTGCCCATCCGTCTCCCTGCATGCCCCTCTGTCCATATGTGTCGCTTTTTTCTTTCTGCAGGGCACCCACTAGACCGTCCACCCGGGAGGCTGACGACTCTTTTCTCTCTCTAGGTTAGATTGAGGAATCCTGAGCTGTGACTGAGGCAGTGCACGCTTCTTGTAGGCTGCAATGCATGAGTGCCCCCTCAGTTTTGGGCAGGCTCTTTACATGGATTTATCTGGAGTTTTTTCAAACTTGGTATGTTTAGGTGGAGGACCCGAAACCCCGGTGGGCAAAGTATGGTGAAATATACGGTATGTTATGATGACATTGTGATGGTACTCCAGAAATGGTGTCTTTTGTTTTGCAGCGATTCAATAGATTTAGAAGGTTTAGCTCCTTGAGGAGAAGCCAAGTTTGCTCGGTATTGGATCGGTCTCAGATTTCTGCCGTTTTGCTGTGACTCTGTAGAAGGGATCACGGGCTCTTCACCATGCAACACAATCAAAACAGTCGTCCCGGAGATTATCAAAATGCTGGTAGAGGCGGGAGCTGACGTGCAGGCAGTCGACAAGGTGAGTGAGCGCTGACGACGCAACCAGGTTGTTTCTCAGTAGGTGTTCCAAATGTTGTTCGTGTCTTTCTTTATGCAAGCAAGCTTCCTGTTGTGGCTGTGCTGTCGATCCTTACCGACGGACAGGGAGACAGAAGCAGCTTGCTTCTCGTTCTAAGCAAAATCTGAGGCTTGCTTTCCCCCTCTCCTTCTCTTCCGCGTTCAGGACGGAAGGAGTGCCCTTCACGTCGCTGCCAGAAGAAACGTACCGTCCGCAGAGACTAATATTAAAGCATTGGTGGAGGTGGGCATGGGCATCGAGGCCCAAACCAAGGTAGGTTGACAGGTTGTTTCTCTGACGTGCT
>JAHBMJ010002156.1:0-17500 GCA_018398765.1 Chromera velia | reverse complement strand
AAATTCCTCCTTTCTTTCATTCCCTTCCGGGACACATTCCTGCATTGGGAGGGGAGCTCCGCCCGAACCGTCCTCCCCGTGTAGCGGTGTAGGACCAATCTCCTCTCTGGCATCGGAACCCAAGCTCAGCTCGTCTGCTATTCGTTCCAGGTCGAAGGTGGGGTCATTGACAATCTCAGCAATAAAGCTGATCGAGCGGCGTGAATCCATCTCAAGGTCTGGTTAGGGTGTCCTCCTTGTCTTTGACTCTCAACTGAGTGAATGGGTTTTTCCAGACCTCTTCAAGCTGGAGGATGAGGCCACTTACAAGTTATAACAACAACCACAGTGTGTTTCCAGCCGGATGAGTGAGCTAATCAGCCACTTACAACGACAATCATATCAAACTGTTCCTGCATTGCATGGCGATCAGTGGAGTGGCAGTTACCAGAGCTGGTACATCGTGGAAGATAGTGTCTGACTGTGTCTCAGAGACAAAGGTGAGACAAGGTCAGACAAATTTAACAACATTAAACTGCATGCATGCGTCCATATATATGCGACGCGCGGCCGTCGCGGGTGGCATGCCGGGGCCGATGCATGGAAAGCAAAGGGGCCGCGAAAAGGGAATACGTGGACCGGGGCTGCGCGTTCAAACGGCCGGCGGCGCCACATGCAAGATGAAAAAGATGAAACGAATCCATACGAAACGACAGAAAAGTAGAGAAAGAAAAGAGAGAAAGGGAAATGACAGTTTCGAAAACCGAAACGGACGATCTGTTTCGGGGAACTCTTCCCATAAGTCAAGATGACTGACGGGCTCTGAGAACGCAGGTGACCTGCATCTCTCTTTCTAAAGAAAGATTGAAAGTGTTTGAGGTCGAGACGACCGTGAGTGTATCTGAGAAGATCTCAGACCTCCTGACACATAGAAAAGCAGACTCGGCGCGCAGAGAGCACCCAGTCTGGATCTCAAGTGATGGTCAGTGACCTACTCAGGTGCTGCCAAGTGCCGCCTGACGAAGGAAGTATATGAGAGCAAATCTAAGGACTTCGACTCAAAAAATTTTTCATTGCTCCTTTCCCCCTATTCTGTGAGTGCAGCGCCCAGAGGGCGAGGGGAGAACTTCTGCTGCCTTGACAACAACAAGCAGCTGATAGGCTGCAACAGAAACAGGTCAGCGAGCCTGCCAAAAAAGAAGGCGAGTCAAATGATGAAAGATCACGCGAGAATTGCGAAGCAACAGCCGCAATGAGACAAAGATGAGACGAGACGACAGCTGTTGCTCAGAGAGTACAGCAAGATAACGATGAGAGAGAGGATTGGATTGGTCGAAAAAATCCTCTGCAACAAGGGAATCACCCCTGCTCCAAATTTGGTCTCTACCTTCTTGCACACAGGTCTCCGACACAATGGCCCCCAAGAGGAAGGCCGCGGGCAAGCCCACCAAGGAGACGGGGAAGGGGGCTTCTCATGCGAAGGCACCACCCAAGGCACCAAACAAAGCCGAAGGGCCCACCCTCCGCAGCAGCCAAGGCAGCAGCAGCAGCCAAGGTCAAGAAACTTCAAGAGCAGCTGGAGGCTGCGCAGAAGTTAGTGGAAGAGCAAGAGGAAAACCCCGAGGGAGAGTCATACGGAAAAGAAGATGAAGAAGAACAGTTCCCAGAACTAGTCCCAGAAGATGCTGCACTCTGGGATTTCCTGACCAAAGCAGCACAGAAAGAAGATGAAGCAGCAGGGCATGCCCTCCGATCCAAAAAAGGGAAGAAAATGCTCTTGCCCCAATTGCAGAAACTGAAAGAGACGGTGGCAGAAAAGAAGGAGAAAGAGTCGGAAGCAGCAGCAGCAGCAGCAGCCGACAGAGACGATGAGGTCGGGGGCAGCAATAATGAGCTGCTCGGAGTCCTTGGGCAGGGAGTCTACGAGCCCGCCCCCTATGATGATACACAGCAGCAGTCGCTTCCCAAGAATTCGTCCAAGCGGCCCCTCGGATCTGCCCCCAATGGAGAGGAGAGAAATCCGAAACGGCAGGCCGCACTGACGGGGTCTCAGCCGGGTCAACTTCCGGGGTGGGTAAAGGGTATGAGCAAGGCAAATGCTTGTCGCGTGTTTCAGACCCTCTGTGCAGACGACGAGGATTTTGAAGAAACAGAAGAAGAAGATGCCCTCATCTCACTCGATAACGACCTGCTACACCCGCCCAAACTGAATGAAGCGATCGTAGCTGAAGCTACAGAACTAAGAGCGATTATGCCATCTCTCCTTGTGACAGCACCAGCAGTCGGAGCCATCCTCACCAAGCCCTCGGCTAGGAATGACGCCTGCCACCCCGATCTCCTTGCTCTGAAGGCCTCAGAGCTCCCAGACCCGTTTGAAGAGGATATCACACAGCACCAGGCAAAGCGCTTCATTGAGGATGGAAACCCCCAGAAAATCGCCGAGCGGTACCAGGTTCCCCCCCCCGACACTGACCCTCCCAAGACTGAGTGATGGGTGCGGGTGTTCCGAAAGGCTCTTGCAGATGCCGTAGAGGCTCTCAAGCAAGCCCACCGGGATCGCAAAGACGCAGTGATGAAGGCAGAGAAAGAGGCCGCACTGACGGCGATGCGAAAGGCGGTAGAGGACGTCAGAAATCTCTGCTTGACCCTCCGACGCCTCGCGTCGTACGAGGCAGCCGATCTGCGCATCAACGACGGCCGTTCTTCCTCTTCAGTCCTCCTCCGTTCAGCAGTAGCAGACCGCATGAAGCTCTTGGCAAGAGGGAAGCTCGGGGCCGCTTCTGTGCAGTTCTCCCCCGACATGCTTCATATTGCTCTCTTCCCCCTCGCCGACATGGTTTCAGACCTCATGGTGAGGTCGGGAAGGTATCCCGCACCCAATCCCCTCCTTCCTTCCCCTCCGCAAGCAAGTACAGAGAGAGGAAGTCAGAGAGACAGACAGACGGCAGGGGGCAAAGGGGGGTATGCAGACGTCGTAGCAAACGGTAGCAGCAGAAGACCCCTCCTCTGGTGCCTGTGGTGCGATAACCATGCACCGAAAGCAGGCTTGCCGAGGGCACTCGAAGACAAGCACTCCACTACCCACTGCCCCAAAGACGACATGCCTCTGTTGTGCACACAACCACTGTGTCAGAACATGAAGCCAGAGCCCCTCCGCCACAAGGCCAACGGTCACATCTGCAAGATTGTGCACCAGGCTGTGCGCTCGACCGCACAGAGCCTCCAAGCAGACGTGGCACCCATCCCCCCTCCCCCGCAAGGTCAGCACGAGGGGGGGAGGGCAATGGTCTCAAAGGGGGACGGCGACACGAGAGCCCCCCCGAACGGGGGCTTCGGAGGTGGCCACTGACGAGGGGACGGGGGTGCGTCCAGGGCGCATTCAGTGAGGTCCGTGGAGGGTTGTCGTAGTCACGTAGAGCTGGCGGGAGGGAGAACAGGAGGGACAGAGAATGACAAGGACGAGAACAGATGGCAAGTAGGCTGAACTAGTTAATTCTAGGATAATTCTTCTCTCGTCCTCTTGGTGTACCCTCTCGCACTCTCTCCGCTCTCTCTCTTATGTGTCTGATCAATTTTGGCTTTTTCCTTTCTCTTCCGTCTCATGCCGAGTTGTTTCTCCATTCAAGAAGCGAAGAGTTTGACAAGGAAAAAAGAAAAAATGCATGGAAGGGGTGAGAAGGGGTGGCCTGCAGAGCAGGCCGTGAGACAGACTCTCCTGGTGACCAGGTAGAGCGTGTGACTCTCACATTCTCCTCTGTTCAGTTAATTCCGAAATGCTCTTTCCTTTGATTGCCTGTATAGGGTTCAATGAGTCAATTTGTGTGCCTGGCGACCCGGGTCGTTCGGTCGACTCAAAGAAAGGGGAATTGGACCAAATGCGTGCACTTGAATTGTGGGTGTGAGTGTCGTACTGACTGTGACCGTCAGGGACACACTAATTCGTTCTTCACTGCTGCATATCCATGAGACATGCAATAAATCATACAGACTGATCTGTGTAAAGAACGTCGAAGACTGACAGTCACGATGCTGGTCTGACTCATTCTCCTTGCCTCTTCGTTTGTTTCCCGACCCCTTCAGTTAGTAAGTTGAGACAGACGAAAATAAACATTCATAAAGAAGATCGGACTGAGGCTGCAGCTTGGAAGAAAAAACGAAACCAGAGGGGGACTCGCGGTACACCCAGTCCATCGATCTATCCATATCTGTCCTTCATATAACCCATTAATTCACTGACTGAGTGAATGAAGGTCAGAGACTCAATGACCGACTATGACTGGCCGACTAACTGAAAAAAGAGACAGTCAATGAATGAATGAATGAATGAATGAATGGATGAATGAATGAATGAATGAATGAATGAATGAATGAATGAATGAAGAGAAAGTGGTGTGTCGGGAAAGCTTTGAAAGAGCATTGGAGAACGCACACCATCACACAGTGACACCGAGTGACACACACCCAATGAGAAAGAAGAGAAACCATAAATTCTTCTTCTATAAACAGCTAGAAACCAATTTAAATTAACTTAGAAATCAACGTAAGATTGAAGCGCATAGATTGCGTTTCTGTTTGCATAAATATCTCTTGTTTTAAAATGGGAAGCAAATGATTGCTGCATTTCACAGCACAATGTGGGCAATGGGCATAAGTTCGAAGATTATGAAAAGTAATCAGATCTGCATTATCTGCTAGTATCTGCTGGCTTATCTAAATTGGTTGATTGATTGATTGATTGATTAAATTATAATTAAGATGAAATGAATTAAACTGTAAAAAATGAGTTAAATAATAATTTGGATTGATTGATTGATTGATTGATTGATTGATATGTTCCGAAATGGATTTGACTAAAGTGAATTAAGTAGTGTAGCGTTTGATTTTTTTGATTGATTGATTGATGTTTAAAATGCTTAACTTTACCCATCAGCATACATCAGCAGCTACATACTAAAAATATAAAAAAATACCTATACACATCCCATACACATATGATTACAGATAAGCGGAACCAGTTTAAAGGCAATTCAATTTACTAGCGATAGCATAGTAGATCGAATATGCCAATAAACAGGCCGCATTATCTGACAGATTGGGGGCGCGCTTCAGACTGGGAGCCGTATAGGATTTCCTTAGGCGGCCGGACGTAAAAAGCTGCTTGGCATAGAGAATATCTCAGCCTATAAAGCAAGTTTACGACCGGAACCGCCTTCACGACTTGTCGGAGATACCCGATAAGTTTAGGATGATCTAGATGAAGCACCTAAACTTATTTGAAGAAGAAAGAGAGAAGTCAACTGAACATAGTTGGACTTACGAATAGAAATGAAGAATGTCAATCCACTAGATGCCCACAAGAACACGAAGATCTTCGAAGCATCCGAGAAATCGATCGATCAATCAAGATGAAGTCTAGACGCGAAGATAAAGAGCAGACTTTCTATCCACTTCAAACCGCGCAATCGGATCCACTCGAATTCTTAGAATCGATAGTGTCCAAAGCAAACCACGCTTCAGTTGCTTGGACAGCGAAGAGATCATATCGAATGGACCGCGGTGATCAATCGACAGGCAGATTGATGGCCCCGGAAAATGACTCATTACATGCCTCATAAAGCGAAAATCCGCGCGCACAGGCGGGGTACTGAAATAATGACGCACGCAGTTCTCTCACGCTGCACGCTTTACCTCTGAAGCGCTCTGAAGCTTTACGGGGGTTCTTTTCTTTACAGCGGTAGCGCGGAGGCAAAGAAAAATTAAGGAGTGAGAGAAAGAGGGGGCAGACGAGAACATTCAGCCAATCCAAAGAGCTCAGGAGCATCCGCGGACAAAGAGAGGAGCCGAGAAAGCAATCTAATATCACGGGCTTTGGTCAGGATGTCGGAGACATTCACATCCGTAGAGATCTTGAAGACACCCACTTTGTGCTGTTCGGTGAGGTCAGTCACCGCCAAGAGAGGAACCACGCAGGCACGGTCTCCCAGACGACGGACCAGAGGGAGGAGCGCTCTCTCAGCAGAGGAGGCACCACCAGACTGGAGAAGGTGCAGAACGTTGGCGGCATCGCAATCAATGCCAATCTTCACAGACTTGTAGAAGGGAATCAGACAAGCCGCGAAATCAAGAGAGGCATCGACAGCGTCTTCAAGAGCAAGAACTTCTGCACGGGTCATAGATCTCGCCACACAAGACTGTCGGCGACTCTTGTAGAGAAGGGGAGACCCTTGGAGAAAGAGCAACCAGCCAGTCTGAGGGTGAGGAGAGTCAGGGGTACCAAACGAGGCATCTGCGTGGACAACCGCAACGAGCTCGTCGGGGTTGAGAGAGGGACGGATGGGGATGCCTAAAGAGGGAGTCGATCGAAGGTACCGGATCGTCTGAAGGAGAAGGTGGAAAGCTCTCTCCGTCGGGGCAGCCATGAAACGAGAGAGATAGCTATGAGCCAACGAGATATCAGGGCGGGTGCAGTAGGCGACGTATTCTACCTGGCCCAGAAGTTCTCGGTAGACTCTCGTACTGGCTGCATTGAGAGGTGGGGAAATGTCCTCTTCATGAGTCGCGCCAACAGGCAGAGGCTTGTCAGCAGGACGGGACTCGCTGGAGGAAAATTCCGGAGGCAGGGAAAGGGATGAGATGTAGTCGTGCTGGTGGATCAGGATGCCGTCAGCAGTCACATCGAACTGGACTCCAACAAAGCGACCAGAAGTGGCGTCGGTGTTGTCACCACACATAACATGATCTCAGAGGGGACCTCAGAGATCAGCAGTGTCTTCACCGATGCCAATCAAAAGCAGGTCATCAACGTACGTGCAGAGGATCCCACAAATCTCTCCATCAGCGCCTCGAAGAAACCAGACACCAGGAAAGAGTGTAGTAGACCATCCAAGTTCGCAAAGCTTGGAGCTAAGAAAGTCCTCAAAAACCTTGCCGGCATCGGGGAGACCGTACACAGCCTTCAAGAGCTTCCATAGGTGATGGCCACGATCTGGGTGATCAGGAGGAGGCAGCACGTACACAGGAGTACGGGAGCTCGGAAGTGGAGCCTGGAAGTACGCCTGGACGACATCCGCCTTCTTGAGAGAGGGGCTGACGCTGCGCCGCTTGTAAAGATCGAGAGCAAGCTGGAGAACAAGGTGCATGGCATCGGGAGGACAGAGGTGAGTGGTGACGTCCAAACCGATGCGGTTGACAAGGTCTCCTCGAATGACTGTGCGAGTTTTGAAGATGCGAGTACCATCATCTCGCAGCTTCTCTGTACGGACTCGCTGCAGGAGAACACGCTGAACATCGGGAGGTACAGCAGTGAGAGGGATATGCTCATACACCTGTTTGTCTTGCCAGCCCTTGTCTTCCTTTGCGTCTGCTTCACGAACACCTTCACGCTCACTAGAATTCAGAGAAGAGAGACGGACAAGCTTGTGTGTAGTCGCAGCAAAAACGGAAGTCGAACAGTCGGAAGAAGTCAGAAAGTTGACAGCAGCATGCACAGCAGGATCGGTAGGCTCAGACATAGGATATTGAGAGAAGAAACAGCCACGCGAACCATTAGACAGCCGAGCACACAAATCAGAGGGAAGACGGGAGCCACGAGCTCCACGGTTCTTGACCATCTCGAATCCAGAAGCAACCACATTGCTGTGGCGAAGCTCGACAATCTCAGGGTCCGTGCGATGTCCTCTCGAGTCATAGGTGACATAAGAGCCGCCAGCCACATAGTGACCAGGATACCAAGCATGCTTCTCGAGAGCGCACTTCTGATGAGTTCCCCATGCGTGAACTTCGTAGAGGAAGTCTCTAGAGTCATCGCCAGAAGGGACCGCCCCGTGCACTTCTCCAACCCAGAGAAGAGAGTGCTCAGGTGAAGATGCCACAACCATCGTGCTGGAGGCAAGAGGGCCTGAGGGAGCGCTGGGAAGAGGGGGCTTGGAAGCGGAGGAAGAAGGGTCGGCTGAAGAGGACACAACAAGTGACTCAGGAGAGAGGGACACAGCAGAAGGTCGGAGCTGATGGGGGCTCGCAGAGGTCTTCTGAGGGTGTGTGTCGTCTTCAGTCGCCACAATTTTGTAGTAATGGTCGTTCTCTTTCGCTTCGACATGGTAAGGATACCAGACTGGGCCACATTTGTGCTTGGGGCCCGAGCGGCCGCCACCCAGTGAAGCACCGGTGTTGTACATCACTTCATCTCCCACAGCATACTTATGAAGAGCAGCAGGGGAAGGGCGACGCTGAGAGGAAAGGAATCGACGGAAGCAAGGAAGTGGAGCAGTATCGGAAACGGCTGTCTGACGTGGCTTGGAGGGATCCCGTCGAGAGAGACGGTTGTTGAGACGCCGTATGGCTTCATCGTGGACGGTCAGCCACATGGTTGGGGGGAGGCCTCTCTCGAGGAGGATCGTCTGCACTGATACCAGTACCTCTCGCTGCCAGCGCTCGGCAAGAGAGTTCCCATCCTTGTAACCAGAAGGGGAAAAGGAGAGGATGATGTTGAGCTCAGTGCAGAGAGAAGTGAAAGGTTCTCCGATGAACTCGGATCCGGGGTCGCACCGAATCTCGAGGAGGGCGCCAAAGCGAGGGATCCAGACGTCTCGAAGGAAGGCAGCAGCCTCGGCAGAAGTGGGAGGGCCGTTGTAGCGAAGTCCCAAACCGAAATCGTAATAGTTTTCGAGAATGAAGAGCTGGTGGGTGTGTCCGGACTTAGAAGGGCCGAGATACTGACTGTCCATGTGTAGGCGGGCACCAGGGTAGGCTCCTCTGTTGAAGGAGGAACGAGGAATCAAAAAACCGACAGGGCCCTTCACACGGAAGCAGGGGACACAAGAGGCAAGAACCTTCCGTACCACTTCACAGAGGGAACGGACGGAAACCTCGAAAGAGAAAACGCGACGCAGCTGGGAAAGAACATCCTCAACGCCGACATGCGCACAATCGCAGTGAACCTCCATCACAAGAGACTGAAGGTTAGACAATAAGAAAACGAAACGCTCTCCTGTTTCGATAAAGATTGCAGGGAAAGAAGAAGGCAGGGAAACAGTGTCATGCTCACCCTGATTAAGACAAGCACTCTCACCATCTACACAATCGGAAGCGGTTTCAGAGCTACCATAGAGACTGGGGCAGTCGTCATCATCATCGTCGGAAACAGAAATCTCCTGGAGGGGGGCTTCTGCAGGAGCGGAGACAGTAGCCATGAAAGCTGCGGGGGGACCTGCCGGGGACAAAGTGACGGAGATGGCAGGAGACGCTTCGAAGACGGGCGCCTGTCGGAGTGTCATTGCGTAATAGCGGTCGAGGTCGATCCAAAGAAGCTCCATGGGATTACCGGAAGCTGAAGGGATTGTCATCAAGTCGCTGCGATAGTCCATCACAGCACCAAGACGCTGAGCGAGAGCCTTGGAAAAGAGAAAGGGCACGGGAGAGTCGGGAAGGATAAGGAAAGAAAGATCCGCACGCTTTTCTCCAAACATGACGTCAGGGATGTCAGCGGAGTGCGTCGCCTGCACAACAGCACCGTCTTTTCCTGCAGTCTGAACAGGCACAGGCGCAGGAAGGGGAGAGACAGTGTATCGCACGCTGGAGGGCAAACGCTTCAAGTAGTTCTCGCCGATAGCATCCACAGTAGCTCCATCATCTTTGCCGAAGTGAGGGTCCTCCAGAGAGTCTTCAGTAGTCTCCGCCGCCGCCGCAGTAAAAGAGGCCGTCGCCAGCTTCACGTCGACCTTCTTCTTGAGTTCCTGAATGCAGGCGGAATCCAAATGACCCGTCCGCTTGCAGTGAGTGCACTCGTGGGAAGCACCAGGGCATGGACGTCCCTGAGTAGCGCAACGCTTGTTCGCACCACAACCAGCACACTTCGAATGCATGCCCTTCTTATGTGTATGCTTGCACAGAGAGCAGAAGAAAGAACCCGAACCAGAGGCACCCGAAGGACGATGGCCTTGAGGGGCACTGGGGACTTGAGGTCGACCACCCGAAGAGGAAGGAATAGTCGCAAGCCAGATGGAAGCGCCGGGCGACTGAGACATAGCAGTCTCCTCGTACTGGCGCAGACAGTTACGAAGGCCAGAGGGGGAGTGGTCTTGAAGGTTCATGACAACGTACCGGTGGGCAGCGCTGCCAATAGGGAGGGCCTCAAAGAGCACGGAGTACTCCATCATGGAGAAGGCCTCGGGGGTCATCGGAACCAGACGACGGTAACGACCAAGGATCTTCCGCCCGCGAGCAACGAATGCCAGAGCAGACTCCTTAGCCAAGGGGACAAAGGACTTGATCTCGCTCCAGCGAGCGCGAAGGCGTTTCGGAAATAGACCCAAGTAGAAATGTTGGAGGCAATCCATCAGCCAATCCGGGTTGGCCTTGGATACGGAGTACTCGGGGTCTGCCTTGAGAACGTTCAAGACATCCTCGGAGAGCTTCTGTCGAATGAGAGAAGCGAGGTCCACCGGACCGAAAGAAGAAGGACCATCGAGAGAGCGTACTTCCTCAACACACTCAATGATGGACTCATAGAAGAGCTCGATATCCTTCTCGGCAGAGAAAGACTTGACGGAGTCGAGGGCTTTCTTGGCTAAGTCGGAGCGACGAGTCGAGAACTGCTGGAGAGGAGGCGGGTGCGCGTTCTAGAAGGCAGCCCAGCCAGGTCCACCAGGACCGAAGTTGTGAACAGACTCCGGAACGGCAGTTTGAGGAACCGGGGGGGGAGTGGAGATCCCGAAGTAGGCAAGCCTCTGGGAAGGTACAGCCTGCAGAGGAGGGGCGCAGAAGGCCTCAGCATCCTCGGAAGAAGCAACAGGGGGAGCAGTGAGGGGGCTAAAAGAACGAGAGCCTTGAGGTTGACCTCCTGCAGCTGGTCCGAATATAGGAGAGGGGTGTGGTTGCATGATGCCTGGAGGAGGGGCCGAGAGGACTCCATAGGGAGAAGGTCCATCAGCCGGACGAAGGTCACCTGACGAGTCTGTAACAAAGGCACACACAGGGACAGGAGTGGTAAAAGGATTGTTGCCACTCGGAGCAGAAGCCTCCTGAGGCAGAGAGTTGGATCGCTGCATTTCGAGAAGAGAAGAAAGCAACGGAAATGCAACCGAACGAGCAGAGCTTGAAAGAAGGGTACCTCGTTCGTTCCCAGAAAAAGCCGGCACCACGATAAGTTTAGGATGATCTAGATGAAACACCTAAACTTATTCGAAGAAGAAAGAGAGAAGTCAACTGAACATAGTTGGACTTACGAATAGAAATGAAGAATGTCAATCCACTAGATGCCCACAAGAACACGAAGATCTTCGAAGCATCCGAGAAATCGATCGATCAATCAAGATGAAGTCTAGACGCGAAGATAAAGAGCAGACTTTCTATCCACTTCAAACCGCGCAATCGGATCCACTCGAATTCTTAGAATCGATAGTGTCCAAAGCAAACCACGCTTCAGTTGCTTGGACAGCGAAGAGATCATATCGAATGGACCGCGGTGATCAATCGACGGGCAGATTGATAGCCCCGGAAAATGACTCATTGCATGCCTCATAAAGCGAAAATCCGCACGCACAGGCGGGGTACTGAAATAATAACGCACGCAGTTCTCTCACGCTGCACGCTTTACCTCTGAAGCGCTCTGAAGCTTTACGATACCCTCTGCCAAGGCGTAAATCCTACGTACTATGATCTAGCGGGCGCCCCACTGAGTAAAACTATTGAGCTATAGCATAGGCGGCTGTTAGTGCGCGCGGGGGTGGATGGACGCATGGGCCACTGCACGTGCGACGCCCACCGCCGCCGCCTATGATAATCTAACAATTTGCATGCGCAAGTCGATACATGCATGCATGTAGATTTCATTCATGTACATGCAGACGTGAATGATTGAATGATTGCCTCTTCGTGACAACAGTGAACGAAAAGACCCGATTCATAACAGTCGGTAATTAGCCGATTGAGAGACAGCCGATTCTGTGTATATGTGACGTGTCGATCCGAATAGTCGCATCCTCTCGATCGACACAACGAAGACAGCAACAGATTGAGAAAATAGAAGTCGGAATACTGGGATTAAGGTCAGTTCATCTAGATCCAGACTTCTTGACGTTGAATGCTCTGAGTACGCTGCTTCTACTATCATTGCTTTGTACTTAGCCTAGCGCTATCGGCTTGCTTCCTAGCCTACTTCCTCCAGTCTCAGTTCCTGTGTACAGACTGTTGCGCCGATGTCTGACTCAGGCCTGAACCCTAACACTGGTGCCTCAGACGCGGGCGATAAGTCTTCTTCTTCTGCTTCCAATACTGCAGGCTGGCAGGAGCAGAGGATTGTTAAACTGGAGGCGGATCTGGCCAAGGCGCTGAGCTTGCTGATGGCGAGCCAGTCGGCTCAAACTTCTGCTGCAGCTGCATCTTCTGCTCCCCCAGCTGCTCTGAAGCCGCCTGATTTCTTCTGGGTTCACAAGGTGAAGTCGCTGAAGGCTACCCATCTGGACAACTGGATGGATGACTGGAAGACACAGTCTAGCCTCTTCCTGTCCTCCCGGTATCACCCCGATGCCAACCTCCTGATCGAGATCTATAAGTGCGCCCTGCTCCATGCCTTTTTGGACTTCGAAGAGCTCCGTAAAGACGTCCGCACAGCAGCAGCCCAGGGCCACGAGACTGACAAATTTCTCGACACCGTGATCAATCACTACTTGAAGGACAAGCCTGTCGAAAAGACCATCACTGAGGAGAATTTCCATTCTCTTCGCCGTGAGAAGGAGAAGGGGGAGACACTGAAGGAAGTGTTGCGTAGACTGGACAAGGTCATTCGTTCTTCCGGTGCCAAGGGCCTCACTCCAACGGACAAAGACACGAAGAAGCTCTGTGTGAAGCGTCTGTTCCTCACCCATGAGTGGACAGACATCGCAGAGAAGGCCGCGATGGAGTTGAAGAAAGACATCGACTCCCTGACCTACTCCGACATCCGTCCGTTTGCCGACCGCAAGGCAGATGCACTTGCCTACAAGTCCGCTCTTCATGGTGCTGAGTCTAAGGGCTCAAAGAAGGAGTCGGGGAGTGGACATAAGTTCGGGAGTGCCGCTGAGAAGCGGGATTTCGGAAAAAAGGGTGCAAAGAAGCCCAAGGGGAAGAAGAAAAAACAGCAGGTGAAGCCGTCTGAAGAGACTGCAGATAAGGCAGAGGGAACGAAGTGCAACAACTGCGGTTTCGTTCACCGCAGCCCAGACTACTGCCCAGCCTCCAAGAGCGAGTGCAAAACCGAGTGGGGGGGGTGCGGAAAGACTGGTCACTTCGCCCGGTGCTGCCCCAAGAAGAAGAACTCTCCCATGGGGAAGAAGGAGAGTGGACGCCCCGCTGAGCGGCGTTCCCGCAGTTCACCTTCCTCCTCCCGCCGCTCTGATTCCAAGTCCTCCTATCCCGATCTGGTGGAGAGCGACTTGGGCTCAGACTGTGATTCGGTTTTTTAAGCCGGTCAGGTGGGTCTTTCGAGACCTCCAGTCTGAATGAGCGACTGCAACCTGCCTTTATTGTTTCTTCTTTGAGGGGACGACAGAGGAAGGGAGCAGTGAAGGATTCCTGGGGCTAGGAGGTCCCAAAGGAACATGCACGCACAGTTCGGGCGACGTTCCGGAACATGCACTGGCCTAGGAGAGCGCTAGCGGTGGGAGCGGTCGCAGGACCGAGGGCATCCGTCAGGGGAGCGAGACGCTTCGATGGACCTCGGCAAGGCAAGGCCACTAAGCTCCCCTGGTCAGTCGATTTATTGTCAACAGCAACGGCAGCAACTTCTGCGTCCAAAGAGTCAGGTGCTATACCTTCTCTTTCTTGTGCTTTTCGTGTGCAGAAAAAAACTTCGAGAGCGCGCATTCTCTCGAAGGCAGATGCAGATGATGAGTTGCTGCCAGACACCGGCTGTACATTCGGACTGCTCAACGAAGAGTTCGCAAAGTACTCAGTTGGTCAGAAGAAAAGACGTACGGAGTTTAACCTCGCCGCAAAGGGTGGCCCCGATACGTCTCCTTTCATCACTGACAATATGCACCTCTTCCACTTCCCTGTTCGAGATAAGTTCGGGAAGGTGAGGCAGGTTCCAGAGGAGGGGGCTATTCACCCTTCCGTAGGCAGAGGTCTCCTCCCCTATGCAGAAAAGGAGATTTTCCTTTCAAAGAGACGGAGGCGTCGCAGCTATGTCAGGTTGTCTGACACCGAGGGCAGGAGCTTTCGGGCCCCCGTTGAGCGATCGGGATGGATGCCAGCCCTCTGTCTCTGCCAAAACGATGAAGCAGCAGCAGCCGCGCAGATGACTGCGCCCCTTGATGCCTGGAAGAAAAAAGTTTTCTACTCTTCCTCTCTCTCTGCAGAGGCTCGTTCTGCAGAAACCCTTCCTGCAGAGAGGAAGCAACACCTGCTCTATGTGTTGCATTCCCGACTTGCGCATTCCATGGGCGCTCGTCTTGAGAAGACTCTAGAAGAAAAAGGAGTGCCTCTTTCCTTCTCTCTTCAAGAGTGCAGAGATGTGAGGGATTTGTGTAAAGCGTGCAAGTCAGTCAATCAGAGAAAGGAAAGGATCCCTGCAAAAGGGATTTTGAAAAAGGAAAAGTCGGGAGAGAAGAAGCAAGCAGCAAAGCGTGTTCGTTTTTCCATTGAAGAGAAAACCTCATCCGCAGCCAAGGGTGACAAGCCAGCCGAAAAGTTGAAGCAGTCGCAGCATGTAAAAGAGCGCGCCCCCTTCAACCAAGTCATCTTTCATGACTTGAAGAAGATGCGGACGAAAGGTATGGAAGGATTTCGCTACATTTCGGTGATCGTTTATGGCGGGGTCAAGAAAGTTTCTCTCTTTGCACTTCGCAGAAAGCGCCACGCAGTGCAGCACCTTCATCAGTGGGTGCGCAGATGGCAGGTTCACGGTTTCGGAAAGCCCCTTATCGTTCGGACAGACAACGGGGGTGAGTTCGTCGGAGAAGAAGACGAGATCGGGTACGCAGCGGCGTATGATGACATGGGTCTTCACCATGAGAGGGGTCCCCCTTTCAGCCCTGAGGTTCAGTCAGATGTTGAACGTGTGAACTCGACTGTCATCTCTCTTCTCAGAAAGACTTTGATTCAGCTCCATCTTCCTCTTTCTTTGTGGCCTGCCTTTCTCCCCGGCGTTGCTAATCAGTTAGGTGATGTTGTTCACAGCAAGACAGGCATGTCTCCCAATTCTTTGATTTTTGGTCATGCGTGTGGAGTGCCCCCAATTGCCATGGGGGATGAGGTTCGTGTGATAGATCCCGCAGGTTCAGCGGACCCTCTTTCAAAGAGTGAGCGAGCACTCTTCGAGGGGGTATAGGGCCCGCAGGTCTGTTCGCTCGTTATGTTGCGGGGGGGTCGATGGGTCCCTTTGCGTGTGCATCCACAGCATGTCAGACTTGAGAAGTGGTTGGGTGTGGACGAAGTACAGAAATAGAGAGAGGTAAGGAAAGAAAAGAAAGTTGAAGAGGAGTCTGGTGGATGGCCGCGTTCATCTGTCCGTGATGATGACCATGAGAGTCCGGGTGTTCCAGCAATTAATTTGCATTCAGGGGGGGAAGACGTCGAGCCTGATTCTTCTTTTCTAGAAACAGAGCCTTTCCAGCTACGTGATGAAAATGGAAATGAGCATCCCTGCCGCCAAGCAGGCAGGTGGGTGCTAGCAAGGAACACAGACGGTGCCCTTTGGCCTGGTCGCATTGTTCGAGAAGGAGCAAAGCAAGAGCGAGGCTTGAAGGTAGCCAGATTCAATAAAGACAATAAGGAAAAATGGAAGCCGAAAGAAATCGAGCATCATGTCAAGCAGCAAGACATAGTAGAGCGTTTCAATCCTCCTGTCGGGGGTGGCATTCCAGCAGACCTTCTTTCTTGTTTGGATGAATCTGACCCTCCTTCCTCCTCTGTTCCTCTTCAGTCTGCTCCTAATGTTTCTGCAGAGTCCCTTCCATCCTCTGACCATACTGTCGTCTCTTCTGATCCTGTGCCTGATGACGTCGATGTCATGCCGATTGATGTTGACCCAGTCGTAGAGCAGATTCAAGAGGAGGTCTGCCGTGCAGATTTTCTCGATTGGAAAAGCAAAGGAAGGAAAGAGAAGAAAGCAATCATCTTTCAAAGAAAGAAAGAAAGAAAGAAAAAAGAGCCAGAGAAGAGGTGAGGAAAGCAGAAGCGCTAGATAGACACTTCGAAGTCGCGTGCATGGCTTTGAAGGCAGAGAAAGCAAGAAAGCTCATGAAGAGAAAAAACAATGCAAAAGGACATATCCCTGCTACTCCAGAAGAGATTGCAGCAGGGAGTCATGTGGAGTCCAACAAGAAGGAATTGGCGCATTGGGCTCTGTGTGGTGTCTTTGATCTCTCCAGTCAGACGCAGCACCCGAGACCAGGGGTGAAGCCAACCACTCTCCGGTGGGTACGCACGTAGAAGCTGAAGGAGGAGGAGCGGGTTACGAAATCCCATCTTATTGCCAAGGGCTTCTAAGACGCCAAAGATAACGGCTTCCTGGAGACCTTCTCTGGCACTGCGAGCTCCTCTCTCTCCCATGCGGCGTTTGTGTGGGCCCTTTCTCGTGGGCTTCAGGTAGCGAAGGCAGATATCTCAACTGCTTTCCTCCAAGCCCCTCTCGATGGAAAGAATGGTGAGGTGTGGCTTCGACTCCCTTCTGACTTGCCTGTTTTTGTCTATCCTGGTTTGCGTCCTGGTGTGTGTGTGCGCATCCTGAAGGCTCTTTACGGCTTGAAGGATAGCCCTCGCGTGTACACACAGTACTCCAAGAAGAGAGTGAAAGAACTGGGATGGGAAGAGATAGCTGAGTCAATTTTGGTCAAGAGAGACAAGAACAAAAAGCCAGTCGGTGTGTTAGTGATGCATGTAGACGACCTTTTCGCTTTCGCATCAGACGTGATGAATGAAATGCAAGCGATTCGTTCTCTTTTCGAAATGGACGAGCCAGTGAGGATGGATGATGGATCCCTTCATGCATACATAGGGATGTCTGTCCGCATGGTTGAGGGTCGCATGCTGCTTGACCAAGGGAGTTACTTGCAGGAAGCCGCTTCTTCTGTTCCCCCTCAGTCCAGAAAGCCACTGACCGAGCGAGACCTTCTTTTGCCCTCAGAAGAGGAAGTTGACCCTTCGCTCTGTGCTGAGCAACAGAGCAATGTGGGGGTGCTCGGGTGGGGGGTGAGAACACAGCCTTATTTGAATTTCCTTTTCGCTCATCTGTCACGTTCAAACACCAAGCCATCTCCACACACCCTCCGTGCAACGGAAAAAGCCCTCTGGCATGCAAGGGAGTCGTCTCGACCCCTAGAACTCGCTTCTCTCGATGATGACTTTGTGTTGCTTGTTTGGGTTGATGCATCGTATGAAATGCACAAGGAGGAAGGGCGTCTGGGGTATGAAATGCAGCTAGTTCCTCGCTCCGCTTTGAGTAATTTGAAAGGGGTGGGAGAAGAGAACACCTTGTCGTGGTACTCCAAGAAAGAAGCGAGAAAGTTGGGGAGCACGACGTCAGCAAAGTTGTTAGCAATGAGGG
>JAHBMJ010002155.1:0-21841 GCA_018398765.1 Chromera velia | reverse complement strand
CTTCCACCAGAAGCGCTCTGAAGACAACCTCCCACCCCAGACTGACCTGAATTACCACCGAACAGAATTTTCTCGTTTTTCAAACGACAATCTGCAAGCAGCGTTGAAAGCACCCTTATTTACAGAGACCCATCGGATAGACTGATCCTTGATGCCAGAGAAAGGGCGCAGGTGATTGCAGAACGAACACTCGAGAAGAACTATCAGTTTACGAGAAACCCGTCGGGGTTCAGCATTTTCCTGATCGATCAGTACACCTATCACGCTCATGCACACAACCGGTTTTCATCCCACCTACACCAAGCATTGGCATTAGATACTACTTTTCAAGAGAGATTCGTCTCTACCTACTGCTATAAGCTTCCCACTTATCTAGAACCGTTTGACGCATACGTGTGCCCTGTACAGGGCTGCCCCGATTGCCATGCCCCAAGCTAAAGCAAAAGCAAAAGCGAAAGCTCAGGTTCAACCGAAGGCTCAGGCCAAAGCAAAGCCAAAAGCACAACCAAAAGCAGAACCCAAAGCGAAAGCGGCACCCAAACCCAAAGCAGCACAACCGAAAGCTAAAGGAAGGGCAAAAGGAGCAGCCAAACCGAAGGTGCAACCGAAAGCAAAGGCAGCACAAGCTCAGCAACCCGATCCACCTGTGCAAGACGTTGCAGCACCTCAACCACCCCAAGCCGAACCTCCACAAAATGACTTACCTCTGCTTCAAGCCGGAGACTAAAACGCGTTGCCTAACCCCCAGTCCGAGGGAGCAGTAGATGTCGAAATGATGGACGTTGATCCTCTAGCGGATGGCCCAGTAGCTGCCGCAGTCACTAACTCGAACCTCGGATCAAACGCACGCTCCGCAAGGATCACTCTTCGAGACTTGGACCCAGGTGTATTGATGGACCTGCAAAGACAGGGATTCCAGTTCAGAATCAATAAAGAAGGAGATTTGCTCCCCGTTGCAGTGGAACAAGCGTTTGCACGTGCGCCACCCCCTGCAGCAACCCAACAGAGATTCCGAGACATTCCGAAAGTCAAAACTGACCTCCCTACTTTCACGGGAGAGGATCGATCACAGACAAAGGCTTACTGGAGAAGACTGGTGCGGCTGAACGACCGTATGGGATGGGAATTTTTGGACTTCCGAGACATTTATTTCCCTTCAACACTCACAGGAAAAGCAAAAACTTGCTATGACTACCTGCCGGCCGGGCGTCTAGTCAATGTGTTCGACATAGAGGAACTGGGAAGTCTGTTTTTGAAGGAATACGAACTCACCGAGGCAGATCAAGATTCTGCAGAGGAGAGGCTCTTCACCTTGAAGCAGAAGCTTACAGAATCCATTGACGACTATGCCAGCCGCTACCGTAGCCTCTGCAACGAAAGTGGGAAGGATATTGACTCAACACACACCTTCAAACACTTCGTGAAGGGACTGACTAACGAGACGGTGCAAGTCACCTTACGCACGAAAACGTATACATCCTTTCAAGAGGTTCTTCTTGACACAAAGCGCTATTCTTCGGTTGTCCCGAACGGCACTTATCACGTCTCTACTCTACAAGCAGAAGAAGACCGACTGGACGGGAGAGAGAGCACCCACGTGTTCACTGGAACTCACCTTGATCAAGGTCCCGTCCAAGGAGGGTACCTCCAAGCCACCGCAGAAGACACGCAAGTAGATTCACATCTACTTGTCCCCAGATCGTCTGTACGAGTAGCAAGCATGACTGCAGATATTATCAGGGAACAAGAATCCTGTCGCAGATGTGGGAGAAAACGTATGCACACAGCAGAAGGATGCTCACTGCCATACAGCATCACATGCATCTACTGCGGAAATAAGGGGCATATCAGGGCAGCATGCAGGGTCCTTCAAAAAGATTCTGTCATGCCAGCACACGTGTTGGAAAGAGGACCCCTGAAAGACCCTGAAAGAAGACGGGATATTCTCAACCACCGACTGGGTCGCCCTTACAGTGATCACAGACCTGAGCGCCAACCAAATCAACTACCTTTGTCATTTCAACCCAGACTACCTCCCCGCTCAGGACAGAACTTTCCTTCACGATTCGGGTCAGATCCTTGGAATGGAAACAGGCCACTTCCTCCACCACGGCTGCTTTCTGCACCTCAGAGACCCATACTCCAACGAAATAGATTCAACCAAGGACCCCAGCTCTATGCAAACGGCCGTCTCACTGGGACAAACCAAACACCTCTGCTCGCTCAAAACCCCCAGCAAAAAAGATGAAGCGCTTATGGAATCGGGCATCCATAGGCGCGAAAAAGAGCCCGAACAGAAAATAGACTCACTCGCGTCTCCGTCTCGAACTGCCCTTCTTCAGAAGCCAGATCTTCCAGCACGAGTTGTACATATCAGCCGAGATGCACTGTCTTCAAAAGGTGTAGGTGCCGTTGTCTCTCTGGGCACCCCCTCTTCAGCTCCCCTGAATGCATTGGTGGACACAGGAAGCGATCTGTCACTGCTCAGTTCTCGCGTGTTCAAGAGACTGAAAAGAGAAATTCCCAAACTTGCTCCTTTTCAAGTGTCGATTACAATCAAAAGCGAAGGAGGGACCAAACTGGAAAATCAGGGAGCAATTATTCTCCCAGTCTTTGTTGTTGGCAGAAAGAGGAAGCAAAGATTTTTCATCTCTCCTTCTTTGCATCAAGATGCGATTTTGGGGAAAGACTGGTGCGATCATTACGTTTCGTCTCTGAAGTTTCAACCCGACAAAATATGCCTTCGAGAAAGGGAAGGAGAAGAAGCAGTTATTGTACCCCTTCACCCGATAGGTGAACTCAACACAAAAAAGAAATTTCAAGCAGTCTTGCTCTCCTACCGAAAGAAAGAACTTCTCCCTCCAAAAACACTCTCACACGTGACGCTGACCTTGCCAGAGGACTCGACACTCACAAATGGTGGAGAAGTCCATGTCGAAGCTCTCAATCGAGCTCTCTTCCCTGCAGGCATAAAGGCAATGGATACAGTCAGTCGGATTGAAGATAGAACCATCCAGATACCGATTTTGAACTCAACACCCAGACCTTTTACTCTTCCACCAAACCTCCCTCTCGCGACCGTGTCGTTGTGTGCATCTGAGCAGCGGGCTCTCGCCTCAATATGCACAATTGGGGATCAAGACGAGAACGAAATGAAAGCTATAGTCAGTTTAGTCAGTTGGACAGAAAAGCAGCAACTTGAAGGGCAGATATCTGAAACAGAGAACAAACTTACAGCTGAAGAAGAAGCCGAGGCAAGGAAACAAATCAACGAGGCGGTCGAGAAAGCAACACACCTTGCAGAAGAAGAAAGAGACCAGCTGAGAGAACTTCTGAATGGCTACACTTCTCTCTTTCCAACAAAAACAGATCCAGGCACTCTTTTGGAGGAAGAAGTCACGCTTGAGACAACCACGAATGAACCAGTGTACGAACGACCTCAACCAATCCTACAAGCACTCAAGAGCAAGGTTGATGCACAGCTAGAAGAGTGGCTACAGATGGGAATCATTCAAGAAAGCCTTTCTGCCTATAACGCTCCTGTAGTAGCAGTCAAAAAGAAGGATCCAAACCATATCCGGTTGTGTCTTGACTATCGAAGACTGAACAAAGTTTTAGTTCCAAAAAAGTGGCCTCTGCCCCATATTGAAGATGTCCTCACTCAGTTGCAAGGGCGGAAGATTCATTCAGTCATCGACCTTTCGAGTGCGTACACACAGCTGAAACTGAAAAAAGAAGACCAGGGCAAAACAGCTTTCTCTATTCCTGGAAGGGGAGCTTACCAGTTCAGCCGACTCCCGTTTAGCGTTCAAAGTGGGCCTGCTCTGCTGCAGTCCGCCGTCAAGAGACTCTTCAGAGGACTGATCGGGACGACCACGTTCTTGTTCATGGACGACATCCTCTCGTCCAGCCCCAACTTTGCCACCCACTTGAAAGACTTGAAAGCTGTCCTCGACCGCCTGGAGAGAATCAAAGCAAAAGTCAGTTATTCGAAGTGTAAGTTCGCAGCACTGGAGGTAGAATATTTGGGGCACCGCATAACCCCGACAGGGATTCTTCCTTCAAAGGAAAAGACGAAAGCGATTGAGGAAGCTACACCCCCAAAGAACATCAGAGAGCTTCGAGGGTGGCTTGGCCTCTGCAACTACTACAAGAAATTTTGTCTCAATTACGCTGCTATCGCCTCCCCTCTGTACGACCTCACTCGGAAAAATATGAAATTCCAGTGGGAGACCTGTCATCAAAATGCATTTGAGAGAATAAAAAAAATGCTGATCTCTCCACCTGTCCTTCAGCACCCTCGATGGGACCAACCTTTTATCCTGGTATGCGATGCCAGTAATAACGCTCTCAGTGCCATTCTCTCTCAAGAGGACGATGACGGACGCAAGTATGTCATTGCGTATAGTTCCAGGCGGTGCACCTGCATAGAAAGGAACTACCATATAAGTGAGCTCAAGATGCTTGCTATCCTCATGGGTGTTGAACGTTTCAAGCCCTGGCTCTACGGGAGGGATTTTGTCGTGCACAGCGATCACTCGGCTTTGCAATGGGTACTCAGAAACAGACAGAGTTCACCAAAACTCACGCGGATGGCCTTGAAACTATTAGGCTATTCGTTTGAGTTCAAACAGAGGAAAGGAAAATCAAATGCGGCAGCAGACGCATTGACAAGAGGCTGTTTAATAAATGAAAACCACCCTCCTCAGGAGGCAGAAGAGGAATCGGAAATATTAGTCGTCGTTGCAGCCACTCAGGCAACCAAAAACAAGAAGGAAACTCGGGGGCAAAAGAAAAAGGGGGAAACGGCAGATAAAACCGATGAGGAAAAAGAAACAGAAAGAGAATCCCGGCCATTCTCTGTCCCGATGCTGACCACACCGCACTCACCAGAAGAAGTCAAGGACTGGCAGAGGAAGGATCAAGGCTTGAACAGAATATATCAGTACCTGAGAGAAGGAGAAATACCAGAGGGGATGACGTACAAGGAACGCTTCCGTTTAGTAGCACAGGCTCCTTTGTATACACTACACAACGACCTTGTCTATCGTGTCCTCCCGCCCCTGAATGGAAGGGAAAAGGGAATGAGATTTCTCCTTGCGGTGCCAGAAAGCATGAAGGAAAGCCTCCTTGGTGACTCACATCGGCATCTCTTTGGAGGTCATCAAGGAGTCCGACTCCACCGGATGATCAAGGACCTCTCATACAAGTACTACTGGGCAAACATGTACACGGACGTGTACACCTTCGTGCGCACCTGCAAAGAGTGCCAGAAAAGGAAGAAGGGGAAAGGATAGTATCAGTACGAACCTCAACTGATGACTGAAACGCCTCTGCAGTCATGGATTATCGATTTGATGGGTCTTCTTCCGGCTTCGACAGATGGAATGAAATACATCCTCATTTTGGTAGACAACTGCAGTAGATGGGTCGAGTTGATAGCACTTCCAAACCAAAAGGCAGTCACAATCGCAAGAAAGATCATCAGTCATCTCTTCTGTTATTGGGGAGTACCCATCCAACTCCAAAGTGACCGAGGAAGCAATTTGCTTGACCCTATCATTCACTCAATCTGTCAGCTGGTGGGGATGAAAAGGGTAGTCAGCAGTGCGTTCTCTCCAGAAACACAAGGAAAAGTTGAACGAATCAATTTGGACGTGAAAGACTGCATTGCCAAGTTTGTCAGCAAGAACGAAAAGGAATGGACAACATATCTCCCGATGGCTCAGTACTCACACAACAGCACCTATCACACCAGCATCGGCCAAAGTCCTTTCCGAATTCTGATGGGGGTCGATGTTAATCACCCCATTCGCTTGCTCACTGACTTGGAAACCGACAAAGGGTTTCTCCTTAAGGACTATATGGAGGTACTGGCCGAACTGAGAGAGAACAACAAAGAAAACAGAGAGATTTTTGAACTTGCTGCACAAAACAGAATGCAGCAGAGACTGAAGTGTGACCCAAAGAAGATCTATCAGTTCAAGAAGGGTAACTTTGTTTGGCTACTTCGAAGAATGCGGAAAGACAGGAAACTTAGTAAGGGACTGTCTCCTTCCTATGATGGGCCCTATCTGGTGATGAACATCTTACACTCTGGGGCCGTTAGCGTTCGTCGGCCTGGAGCACAAAACACAATGACTATCAGCAGACGGCGACTCAAACCTTTCTTGTCAAGAAACCTCAAGGAGAGTCATGAAATCGAGGAGAGAAACAAAGAAGAAGAAAGTGACGGCAAGGAGGAAGAGGAAGAAGCAGATAGCAGTAATAGAAGTGAGGAAGAAATCACTAGTGACGAGGAAGGAAAAGAACTCGAAGATGGAGAAGAGGGAGGAAAGCCCGTCGCCAGAGGGAGAAAGAGAAGGAAAGCAAACCAACAATGTGGAAACAAAAAGGCCAGAAAGAAGGTAAAGGAAGAAATAGACTACGACGATCAAAAAGAATACAAGGTAGAGGAAGTGTGTGGAGAAAGAATGCACAATGGGAAGAAAGAGTACCTCTTGATCTACAAAGGCTGGCCAGGAAGGTATTGGACTTATGAGCGGGATGTAGATTGCCCCGATGAGGTGGCTGACTTCCTGCAAAGAAAAGAAGAAGAAAAACAGGGAAAGAAAAGATGAGCGTGAAGAAATGCAAGCCAGAAGGATGGAGACGGCAGAAAACGCGTCGTTTTGAAGGTTACCGTAGCTGAAAAAAAAGGAGACGGCACAAAAAACGAGATTCAACCACCAGTTTAAAAAGAAATAACGCATTGTAGCACTGCGTGCTGACAAGCAGACACCATTACCGCACACAGAGTTCATTAAGACTGAGGAAAATGAGCGCTTTTGTTCTGGAATCGCCACCCTTCCATCGGATTGCCAAAACATCCGATTTGCCGTCTCCAACCTAACTTCCCCACCACTAACTTACCGAGAGCTCCTGAAAGAACAGACACCGGAGTCTCCCAGCCACCGGTTTTTGACTTTGAGGATCGACGCCCAGAACGCCTTTTTGCGGACTCGCTACCTGCAAAATAGAGTCCGTCTACGTCATCCTAAAGAAGTAGAAGCGAGCACAAGAACCATACACCGGTTCGATCGAACAGCCGTCTCCGGTACTCTACCTCTCTCTTTCTCTCTCTTTCTCTTTTCTATCGGCTTTTTGTCGCTTCGTCGCGACTCTTCTCACTCGCCACATCTTTTCAAGGGTCCTTGTTGAGGAGAGGACTGGATTGCGGTCGTCGACCATACCAAAAGGGGCGTCTTTGGCTTTTACCTAAACAGGCTCTCCTCTCTTTCTTCCTTCTCTCTCTCTCTCTCTCTCTCTCTCTCTTTTTCTCTCTTCCTCCCTCCCTTTCCTTCTCCCCTTCTATCCTTTTTCTTTCTTCTTTCTGTCTTTTACTCTCTTTTTTTCATAAATGGTTCATTATTTCTGTTTCCTTCCGATCTTTTTCTTTTCATGTCACCATGGTATGCATCTTGAGTCTTCATGAATAAATGGATGAAAAAACCAAAAGAACCAAGTTGGAAAGAAAGGAAACAGTCAAAAGCAAACAGTTCCTCAAGCATCAGAGTTGACCTGAAGTAAAAATAAAGCCTGGATTAGAGCAGGCGGTGCAGACAACGGTCCTCGATTAGCGGGCCCCAACGAGAGGAGCACCCGCAAGGGCATCGAACCTGGATGGCCCTGTTCCACGTGGAAAGAGAAGGAGGCGTTGCTACACGCTCCACTCTTCTTCCAGCCCTCACCGGGTGAGGCGCTGCCCTGAAGAACCAGAAAAAAAAAAACGGGAGCCCTCGAACAACACCGTAGTGTTCTGCATCGAGAGGCACAAGGTACAGAGAAGTTATGAGGAGAAGCTGACTGACCATCAAGAGTCAGTATCGTTGGGTGAAGAAGAAATAAAAGCCCTCAAGCTCATCAAAAATATGAATGTATCGAGAGGCAGAAGTGGAGAGACACATCAAGAAGTGTAAAATGACGAAAGAGATTGAAATTCAAATAAGAGGGAGCTGACAATAAGTCACCCCTCATGAGAGATTAACATACTCAGCCTGAAGAAGAAAATCAGAACCCGAACTATGAATGCATAAAGAACAAACATTATTAAATGATAAATCAATGCATCTCAGCTTCATGAATGCATCTGTGTAACTATTTTTCAATAAATAAAATGATTGAAGTAACAGGCAAGCATTTGGGAGGAGCAGTACCGCAGAGGGTCGAAAATCCCCCTGCGAAGAGGGACATGGAACAAACCAGGGTGGTGAGTGTTCGGGTGGTCAGAGGCAAGGCGCTCTGGCTTCGGGTCCCACTCATCAGGACGGCAGAAGCGGTAACGAGCCCGACTTGCTGGCCGATCCAAATAGAAATCCCAAACTCAAGTGCAGAGAGTCTAAAGCGAGGCACCGTAGACAGAACAATCAATAGGACTGGTAAGAAGAGGGAGATGCGCCCCACCAGATCCAACCAGGATGGCAGAAGCGGTTCGATCCCGCATATCTGGCCGATCTAACAAGAGAGCCACTGACCTTGATAGCTTGAAGTTGGAGAGAAGGGACTCGAACACCACGAGCACCATCTCAAGCCACAGCTGTCTCACCTGCAACCACGCAAAGAGAGGGCCAAGCATAGCAAAAACACGCAGTGCTCAGCTCATCAACCACCACTGTTTGCATAACAGACATCCAATGAGCTGCTCCAACATAGATTGCATAGGGGGGGGTTGAATACTAACTCCAGATGTACAAATGAGATGCTTGCAGAGACAACTTAAAGCAGAGGTCAGAAACGTGAACTGAGAAGCTGAAGAACGCTGCCAGCTACAAGTACAGAGCGAAAACCAAAAACCCCGGAAATCGCGTTTCCTCACGAAGGGTCCGAAGGGGTGGCGCATTAATGCCTAGGACAACTGAAAAAATCCAAGAAATTTTCCCTTTGCCGAAATTTGGGGGGGCCAGCTGAGGGAAAAGGACGCTTTCTCCTCTGAGACAGCTGAGGGAAGGGAATACCTTCTCCTCTGGGACAGCTGAGAAAGGGGGACACCCTCTTCTCAGGGCCAGCTGAGAAAGGGGGACACCCTCTTCTCCAGAAACTTCAAAAATCCTGCGTGCACTCTGCGGGAGGAGGGTCATGAATACGCACAAACCTGCAGACAGAGAAGCCAGCCACACCAAAGATCTTGAGCCATGAAAGTTCCTCCAAAAAGCACCAGCCGAGAAATAAGGCTCCAGAGAAAGAAAACAACCAAACAGAAGGCAACCGGAAACAAAGGGCAACCCGGTCCATACAACCAAATCTGACTGAGTAAAGAAATGGAAGATGGAACAGAACAAGAAGCTGCCAGAAAGAGTCGGCGTGAGCTTTTGAAGTTAACTGCATGCACAAATACATCGCGGTAGCCTGCATGCCGAGCAACGCGCGAGGGCAGTTCAGAAAATACATAGAAAGGGCCCAGTCGTCCCCCATAAACCTTAAATCCAACCACAACGTTCGCGTCGCAGCCTTAGAGTATTCAGGAAAAAGGCACTAAAAAATCAGAAAAGTGTATCATGGCAAAAACATGCAGAAAATGGCTTCTGGGGTCCGTCCTTTTCATCGGACACACAGGTGTTGTCCGATGAAAAGGACGCTCAAAAAGGTCCAAAAAACCAGACAGCATGCAGAAAACAGATCTGCATGTCAAAAAAATCCGCCAGATCGCTGAAAGGTCAAGCCAACCCAACCTCCTAGTTTGTTGATGGGAACTGGTTCTCTCATACTGAAGGCTCATTAGATTCAGAGTGGCGTAGTTCAGTAGCTTGAAAGGCCTCTTCTGTTCTTTTTAGAATTGTGTTGCAAAGCCATCCTTCACATTCTTCGTCTTCTTTTGAGAAATGCCCACCCGCCCCAGCCGCAGCTTGGACTATCGCTGGCAGACCGATGCCAGACATCTGGGCCGGGAGGCAGAGAGATACCTCAATCAGTTCCTCCCTTTAGAATTCTGTGGATTGGTCAAGAACTATGAGTGGGAACAGAGAGAGGCAATCATCCTCGATCGAAACGGCAAGCCTGCCTTTGAAATGTTGAAGTCATTCGACTCTTGGACAGTTTCAAAGATCGTGAATGTTCACCGGGTCGGGTGGAATTCATTCACTTTCTTCGATATCTGGAGGGTCTCCCTCCCAGTCGGCCTCCTAATAGCACTGGCTACGGTCAACGTAGCATAGCTGAACGAGCACGCTCACAACTTCTTCATTGCCCTCTGGGAGAGGATGCATAAGCAGAAGTGCGAGGCGAACAAGGCCGGTGCGAACAAACATGCCACCAGCTATGTCGTCGGTTGTATCGAGTTCTGCCACACCACCATTGTGGCAACAAAGGCTGAGGATAACATTCTCATGCTCAATGTCGAGTCGGGGGTGGCTCTCTATAACGGGTATGATTTCCGTGGTATCCCGAACAACGCCGCACAGGCTCTGGAAGCTCTGGATCCCCGCATTGAGCCGAACTGGATCATTACCGACTACGAAGGCCGCTGTATGAACAAGGGGGTGGGCTGCATAGTCTTTTACAACCTCCTGTACAGCAAGGCCGCTGATGAGGGTTTCGCGGGAGTCCTACATCAGGGCCCTCTCATGAAAGATGGCAAGCTATCCACAGCAGCCCGGCCCATCGAGATCCTTAAGAAGGGGGTGCTCGGCTGGGTGTACAAAGTGGCAGAGGAGTGCGCCGATCCGTGCAAGCCCCCGCTCCTTTGGAAGAACGTGGACTTCGTCGCCCCCGCCCTTCCCATCGGCCATTCGTCTGAGAATACTCAGACAGGATATCTGACATTTCCAGCTAGGGTGCCGGAAATTGCTCGTCTATATGCGGATCGTCCATTTGTCAGCACTGCCATCAACCCCGAGATAACCTCCACCTCCGACTCCAATTCTGATAGACATGAAGTTCATCCTCCGCTTCCTCCTTCTGCATCTACTCCTCCTGCAGCGGCTGCTGTAGCAGCTGTGACAAGTTCTACACCAGAGCGGGATGTGGGAGCAGTAGCAGTGCTCCATCCCGTGATCGCATCTCCTGTCCTCAGCCCCGTGTCCGAGCCCTCCGAGATGGACATCGATGAGGAGGAGGAAGAGGAGGAGGATAAGAACGAGATGAACGAGGACCGCCTTTCCAAGCGTCGGCGTGAGTACGACCCGGCACAGCACTTCTGCGGCTCCGGCCCCTGCAGATTCCCTGACTGCCCCTACTACAAGCAGACTAGGTAGCAGTCTGAGAACATCGTTGCCACCATCACCGCCACCATCACCGCCACCGAGACAAATGAGAATACGAATATTGACGATAAGGACGAGGAGGAGGGCGCACGTCTGTGGTGTCAGGGCATCGATGAGTCAGATATGAACACCATCGGAGGAGCTTTGGCCCTCCTTGATCAAGAGGCACAGGATCAGGACGCACACGGTCTCAAATAAGCTCTTTAGGGAGGCAGTCCCGTTAGCAGACCGGGAAGTCCTCACCCCTCTCTAACTCCGCCCTTCCACTTCCCCACCATCAACTCTAACAGGGAGATCGATCCAGGCACGGGCCTGTTTCTTGATGAGCTGCCTCTTGGGCCAGGGTGGAGGACCTCCCTTGGGCAAGTCCAACCACCGGGGGGTATACGTGCAGGCTCTTCTGGGGTTCTGCGAGTGTCCTATAGACTAATTCCACCCGGCTCTGGGGGTGGGAGTCCTCAGGAAAGTACTGCCCTTTGAGACTCTCGACGAGCTAGAAGATGAGAGTCGATATTTCTGCCAACTCTATCAGAGGACTCAAGAGAGCACGGCCTCGAGTGCATCTGCTCCTCCCGCTATGAGTAGGCCCTCGATCCACATCGCTAAGAAGATTAACAAAAAGATCGTTTTCAACCCCAGCGTCCACACCGGTATTGGAGAGTGAGATCTATGAGAACAACACAAACTGCAACCTCGGAGGAGAGGTCTGAGCGACCAATCATTTCTCTGATCGTTTTGGTTTTTTTTCAGATTCCTTTTCCCCGCCTGTTCTCCTTCACCATCTTTCTCTTGCTCCGTCATGTTGTCTTCTTCATGACAAGGAGGTTGCTGCAGATGAGAAAGGGCCCTGAAGGACAGTTTTGTTCTTTCTTTTCGTGTTTTGACATATTCTTTTCTGTTGCTCTTTTGGAAGCATGAGATGCTGCCGCTGTTATACACCAGTGAATGCCACTGAATGGTGGATCTATTCTTCTCTTCCTGCTTTAGGGGGGGAAAGGGGTTTGCTCGTGTTAAGCCATGTCAACGGAGAGGGAGATCGGAAGGATGAATCGGCTCGTTTTGAATCTTGACAATGTGTTTGCTTGTCCACTAGTCTTCCTTGTCTCCTCCGTCTTCGTCTTCTCTTCTCCTGCCTTTCTCGCATTCTGTTGTGGGGTGTTTGTACGTATGGAGGGAGTGAGATAGGAAAGAGAATAAGTAAAAAAGTGTGGTTGACTTACTCATTCCTGTGTTGATAAGATTTTCCGGTCGTTAGTTCTTCCAATTCTTGTCTTGCCAGTGGCCTTTTAGCCTGAAGAAAGGTCGTCAACGATTGGTCAGAAAGAAAAAGGGAAAGGCAAGTTGTTGATCCTGATTTCTGCTAAAGGCGTTATAAAAGAGGCTTAAGAAAGGGGGATGTGTGTTCCGTTGTTTCAAAAAGCGTTGTGTGTGGTTTGCGTTTCGTGTGTTCTATTGGTTGTGTATTTTGTTGCAGTGCCGGTCTCTTGTTGGGTGCGGCTGCTCAGTGGTGTGCATCTTTGTTATGTTCGGATTGCGCTGCAGCTTCACAATTTTACCCTGGTAGTTTGGTTGCATGCATGAATCTTGTCCCACCTTATGGTCACAGTGCTTTGCTCTATAGATTGGCATGCAGCTGGCATTGATCAATGTTCTCATCATTGTGAAGTGCTTTATTCCAGTGGGTTGTTCAAGTTTCCTAGTCAAGTTTCTTGAATCACCAGACCGGTTATTGATTGCGCTTTTATTTTAAACCGCCAGGGACTGCGGTCTTAAGAAAGGGGGACGTGTTCCGTTGCACTTTAGACTCTTAGAAATATACAGAGGAAATTGCTAATAGTCTTAGTTTAAAAGTAAAGAAATTATTAAATTAGTTTAGTAAATATAGATGAATTAAATTATTGATCAGCTAGTAAAAATAAAGACAGTACTTAGTCTAAAAGAAAGAAAAAAAAAATAATTAAAGAATAGATTTATTTAGAAAGATTTAGTGAATAATTGTTTTTGGAAATAAAGAAAAAGTGAGATAAGAAAAAGAAATGAATTAAATACATTGATTATAATCATAAAGAAATAAAGAAATATAGAATTGCAGGAACGGGATCCAAACGAGTTCAAGCTCAATTGGAGCATACCTAGGAAAATGCTAGATACAGTAAGTGTTGCAGGCAAAATCATAACTTGAGACCACTTGGAAAGATGATCAAGGCCGCTGGATCAGGCGTTAGACATATCCGGAAAATTGGACGCGTCTGGAAAATCGGACGCAACTGGAAAATCGGACGTGTCCGGAAAATTGGACACGTCCGGAAAATCAGACGGGTCCAGAAAATCGGACGGACATATTTAACAAAAAAATCCGAAAAATCAGATTGAAACGAAAAAACAAAATTGAAGTGCGATTTGGAAATAGAGATTTCAAGCTCCTCGAAGGAGGCGGCTCTGAACTTCAAAGGATTCTCTCTGAACTTTAGATTCGATTCTCACTCTGAACTGAACTTCTGACTTGGAAGAATCTGAACCCGGTCTAAAATCGAACTCAGTCTTGAACCTTCTTGCACAAACAACTTCAATCAATTGGCTCTCTGTGAGTGTTCATTCTAAGCTCTTTGGCGCCCCGTTCTCTTCTAGCTTTACCTGGCTGCCTGGCTTAGACACGAAGTCTGACTAGCGCAGTTCATGGCTTTGTGTCTGTGTCCCTCATTCGTCATTCGGGAGGGGAGGTCACAGGATACCAGTTGGGACTACCAGATGTACAGAACTCGCAGAAAGTGCATTCTGATCGATTGACGAATCTTTTTGATTTGGAGAAGGAAGGAAACAAAAAAAAGATTCCTCAGGCTGTCATTCAACTGATAGATCCTCCTGCAGCTCCTGCTGGTCAGCCGGCTGAGGTTGCAGAAGAATCCGACCTTGCCTCTCTCTTCATGGATCTCTTCGGTCCTGATGAGTCAGATGAGGAAGGACCTGCCGAAGAACAAGGAGTGGAACCTTCTCTCTCTTCTCTTTCTTCTGTTTCTTCTTCCTCTTCTTCCTCTTCCTCTTCTTCTTTTTCTTCTTTTTTGTCTTCTCCTCGCCGCCGACGTCAACATAACTTTTTTTCCTGTGATGAAGAAAGCGTGTGTTCTGCTCGTCTCACCTCTTTTCCTTGCTTTGGTCACTCTTTTGAGACAGCTGCAAAAGCAAAGCAGACAGTCAATAGAAAGATTGCTTGTCTTGAGAGAGATGGTCCTGAGTAGACAGGTAAAACATATGTTGATGCAACTATGGGGGAGGTGTGTGAAGGAAAATTCAACGAAGCGGGGGACAAGGAGATCGGGAAGTGGGAACGATTTTCTGTATATGGGAAAGAAGTAAAGAAAGACAGTCACACATACAGTCTCTTGACAATCATTCCGCTGATTTGGGTGATGACATAGAAGTTCATGAAAAGAGCTACACGAAAAGCAAAAGCTCGTCTCTGCCTAGCTGGCAACAAGTTTTTTGATCGCCGGACAGTCGAAACTTACGCAGGGATACCAGCCATTTTTTCGATTTGTATTCTTTTTGTTTTTGCTTTAACAATGGGCTGGCAGATTGCTTTTGCAGATATCACTTGTACGTTTCTCTAAGCTCGCCTTCCATCCAGCGTCAGACGGATCGGTATCAGGATGCCTGCATGGTTGCCTCCTGCTGTTCTTCGTTTGGGACTGAAGGCAGGTGCTGTGTACCTCCTACAGGCAGCTGCCTACGGTCTGAAAGACGCTCCTCTGATTTTTGCTCGTTTCTTTTGCCGTGTTCTGATTCGACTGGGTTGGAGGGAATTGATGGAAAGCACTTTTGCTCTTATTTGACCTTCTCATTCTCTGCCTCATCTTACAGCTGCTGATGATTCATCCATCACGAAAGTGAAGCACATGCCATGCGATGGTCTTCTTTCGAAGCACGTCGATGACGTTGCGCTTGCTTCACCTGACCCTCTCGCTACTCTCAGATAAATTGCAGGAAAAGGGCCAATCGAAATGGATGAAGCACAGTTATTGAAGGACACACCTTAAAAACAGGTGGGATTTGATGTCAGACGTTCTGACAATCAAGTCTATCAGGGAATGAATGGTTATGTCTCTCTCTCTTCTCTTCCAAGGGGCAAGCCAAGCGGGGTAGTGGTAGACAGTGATTTCTCTCCTCCTGAGCCTGATGAGATTGACATGTCGTTGGAGAGGGAGTTCCTGAAATGGATTGGTCATCTTGCCTAGCTTGCCAGACTGCGTTTTGATCTTGCTTTTACTGCTAGTGAGTTGGCCTCTTTCAGTAAGATTCCGACTGAGCGTCACCTTGCTGTCATTATCACGCTAACTCACATGCACGCAGCGTCTCCGAAAGAACTCATCTTTGTTACCGTGTACGACCCTGAATTGCGGGTATTTGTGGACAGTGGCTTCAGAGGAAAGACGTGCTCTGCTCGTTCTGCTGTGATCATTCAACTCGCTGATCGGTCTTGGTCTTTGCGGTGTTGGTTGAACATTTTGGATTAGGCCACACATAAGGAAAAGCGCCTCGTCTTGTCAGCTCCGGGTGGAGAGCCTCTTACAATCTGTGCTGGTCTGAAAAGACTTCCGATGCTTATGCGTTCTCTTCGGATTCTTTTTTCCTCTCTGCGTGTTCGTTTGTTTTCAGACAGTGCAACTTCTCTTGGACAGACAGAAGCAGGTGTGAGTAAGAAAGAGTAAGGTCTCACTGGAATTTTGAAGTGGTGCGTTCAAGAATTGAATGGAATGAACGTCGCAACCAAGCATGTGTCTGGAGAGAGTGAGCAGCTTGCTGACGGTTTGACAAAATGGAAAAAGCTTGATGTGACATGGCCAAAGGGTTTTGTGGTAAATGGACAACCCCGTTGAGCGTTTGTAGTTAGATCAGTTGGTTAGAGCATACGGCTGTTCTTTAGTCTGTCGACTCCTCTTTGATGAGTCACAAGAGGGGGGGAGTTGAAGATCGGGGTACTGCTGCCGCGCCGCGCCGCGCCGCGCTTTAGGCCGGACTGGGGCCTCTTGTACGCATCTTATGCACGGGACGATTATTCGCCGCAGGTCGAATAATCGCGCGGGTTGATCCATGCATGTGCGCATTTCGAGCGATTTATTTTCTATGCGATTGAGTTTTTCACAGAATTCATTTGATTTATCTGTTCTGTGTGATTGACTGAGGACTGATGGACTGACACTTCTTCTTACCTCCCTGAACCTAATGTCCACTTGAATGGTGGGGCCGCATTTTTAGATAGGCTTGAACGCCCGCACCGCAGGCGCGGGCGGTATTTTGAAGGCCCGCGCCGCAGGCGTGGGCAGTGTCTTGACCGGCCGCGCCGCAGGCGCGGGCGGTGTCTTGAAAGGCAGCGCCGCAGGCGTGGGTGGTGTTTTGAAAGGCAGCGCCGCAGGCGTGGACAGTGTCTTGACCGGCCGCGCCGCAGGCTCGGGCGGTGTCTTGAAAGGCAGCATGCAGCTGCATGCTAAAGAATCGCAGCTGCATGCATGTCTACCCGTCTCCCGAAGTGCAAGTATATCTAAACCCTGAAGAAAAAAAAATCGACGAGATTGACGGACTTTCAGACTTTTCGTTCAATTACCTTACCTCTCAGAGTACCCAATGTGACCCAACAGAAGAAAGATTCACAGCATCAGAAGGATTGCCTACAAAGTGTTGGTGGTTGATCTTACTTTGCCGGAGTCTAAGAAAAACTGAGACTTGCAGAAGGCTTTCTGGCAGGAAACTCCTCGTGCAACACCCGGACCCCCAACTCCACCCTCGGGGTTACTCCTTCAACATGTCGAAGGAAGACCCGGCCTTCTTGCAGAGCATGTTCAAGGCTGTAGAAAGGCCTCTCGGAAAGGCTGACAAGCGGCAGAAGGTGTACACCAAGCTCAGAGAAGCAGTCGGCATGAACAATGCTGAGTCGGTGAGGGAGTTCGATCCCGAGAATCCCGACGATAGATCCGTCGTCGGCCTTTCAGACAGAAGTCAAGCGAGGGCAGTTGCACACTGTCTACAGTCCCTTGTCCCGGCCTCACAAGCCCCCGCTGCAACAAACAACAACGCCAGCCCTATTTCCAAGGGTGAGAACCCTGTCTTTGCAAAGGCAAAGGCAGCCACCGGGCCGTCTCCTTCCTCTGCCCCCCCCTCTGCTGTTGCCAGCCCTCCAGAGAAAGCTCCCTCTTTTGCTGCAACTGCACCCCAACATCCCAGACCTGCAAAACCACAGCCAAAGCAATCACAGTCAATCATGGGTTTTTTCAAGCCTGTGTCGAAGGAAGAGAGTCACGCGTTGCTGCAGAAGCAAGAGGAAAAAACCATGGAACGAGAAGTAGCGAGGGCAGAAGGCACTCAACAGAGAGGGGAGTCTGGCAACCCGATTGAGTTTCCCTCTGCAGATGAGGTTCTTTCGGAGACGGACATAAAGAAACTAAGGGGATGGTTGATTGACTGTGGGAAGCTCGCGGTCTCCCAGCGCTTCTGCACAGATGCTCTTCAGGTCAGCAAATTTCCAGCACCGCACCAAGACTGACAGATTTTCAAACACATTTTTTTCATTCGTTTCCTCTCTCTCCTTTTTGTACCCTGCTTGCAGGTGCGTCTGATTGATGTTGAGGGTCCTGAGGGTGACAATGACGACGAGAATTCTCCAGATGAAGACAACTTGAAGGGTGGAGACGGAACCGTTGGAAAAGAGCAGGAGGAAGGCGACGGCCCTCCAATGAAAAAACAGAAAGTCAGTTCTCCCGGACGCTTTGTTTTTTGAAAGAATGCCCCCTCATTGACAGCTTGCAAATCTGCTTCCTTTTTATAAACATTTTCTTTTCCACCTTCGGATCTCACCGTCTCCATTCTCACCCTTGACTGAGTCTTTCTGGCATTGATCCTGCTTCTGTTTGCTCCCTGTACTCCGCAGGTGTCTCTCGCTCTCAGCAGTCCAACGCAGTGAGACAGAGAAGGCGAGAGAGACAGAGAGCAATTTCAGTGAACGGCCTGTCTTCACTGAGCAAGCAGGAGGCCAGAAATAAGCTTCGTGCCCGCTCTCTCGCCCTCACTGAGGGAAGAAATCCTGTTGAGGAAGTGGGAAGGGCAATTGTGTTTGACTTGTACGCAGATGCGAGACAGCAGTGGTCTCTCCGCTCAGGAGAGACACTGCAGATAAATTTTGAATACAGATTTTCGCGAACGGTCTCCGCACCTTCCCCCTTTCTTGTGTCTTCATCACAACAAGTTGCCTCTCCGCTTGCAGGCTCTGCCCAAGCTTCTTCGTCTTCAAATTTTCTGGCAGCAGCTGGGGAGGAACAGAGTGAGGCCAAGCAGAGAGAGGCAGAGAGACAAGAGCAACAAAAGAGGCTTACTCTTTGTTAAGCGCGTGGTTTCAGAGTGCGAGCTTACCAAACGCAGGTGCAAGCCCATGAAATCTGCAGGTTGAGCAATCTTGCTGATTCTGATTCAGAAGATGAATGAATAGAGATGTTATATATGACCATATACTGGCACCAAGCTATGTGTGATGTAATCTAGGATGTAATATTGATATTGTATGATTATATAGGATGAAATGTACAAAACCTAGGCATGAATAGTATTTTAAAGGCAATATATCGATTTATTTATACGTTACTATTTTTTATTTTTTTTTATATTCTTTGAATGAGATTTGCTAGGCCGCAAATTTGGATAGACTTGATTGGCCGCGCCGCAGGCGCGGACGATCTTGATATTTTTTTTTTAAGTGGACATTAGGTTCAGGGAGGTACTTTTTCTGATCATGATCTCTGCCCATTACTGAGCTACTTAGTTTATTCTGATGCCTAGTCTATCTATTTGTCTGTCTGTCTGTCGGCAGACTTTCATCTACTACCTACTGCGAGCTGTTGCGGGCCGGCTGCATAGTTTATAGTTTACGGGATATATCCAACTAGTTAGGTAACTGCCTCGGGGGGCTATTTAGTGGGTCTGCCATGATTTGATTGATGCAAAGCATCAGGGATCGACTTGGGTATGTCTTGCCTGTGCAAAGTAGTGGGAGTCATAGCAACATGTGCAAAATATGCTTTTCGGGACTGTACATATGCAACTTTATGCAAGTTATTTGAGGGGCACGTATCATAAGGAGCAAAGTAATTATAATGCGATCGCTGCTCCGTGCGACTTGTTTGAGAGGCATATTTTGGAATTTGGGCAATAATTTGGATGACACCGTGACGGACGGACAGAGACAGAACCGAACCCCCCCCAAAAAAATGAAAAAATGTGTTATGCGGATCCGTGCGATCTCAGGGCCTCTCGGCTGATCTCGGCAGAGCTGAGCTGCCCCCCGCAGCGTTTTTAGATACCGTGGCGTTTGTATATAAACACCGTGGTGCCGCAGTACGCCCGAAGGGCGCGCCGCGGGGAAAAAATTTGGAGGAGAAGGGGAGGACCGCGATGCGCCGCGGAGCGGCGCAGTGCCGGTTGAGTAAGTTTCCACAGCGGGTCCGTCGCGGAGTGGCGGGACCGTCGCCTTTTTCTCTCTGCGGCGGCATAAAAAAAAAAAAATGGATTGTCGACTCATTAAGATCGAGTCCGCCTATGTTGCTCTGACAGCTCTCAGCCCAGAAAGTTGAACAGATTCTTGTCAAGCGATCAACTGAGAGCAGCGGGCTCAACCTCTCAAAGGAACATTCATCTAGATATATTGAGGGTTAGTGAATCTAATATTAAATAATAGTTTAATTGATGATCTGGTTGATGATGTATGTACAGTTTTTCTTTTTATTACCTAACTTAATAGTCATTTTGTTCTCAAAACGCCTTAACCGGCTTATATGGGCTGCTGGGAGCACGGCTCCACTCTAGCAAAGCCAACTTCATTCATTCATTCATTCATTCGTTCATATAGAATAGGATGGGATTTATATTTCGGGCCACCCCGCGGTCCACTGCCGGGCCTCGACTTGCACCCTGAGAGGCACGGTTGTCGCCGCAGGGTGGCAAACGGTCAGAAGTAGGCTAAAACCGCGGCGCTAGCGCCGCGGAAAGCTTGGGTAGGCACCGCGGCTGCGCCGCGGTGCTCACCAAGGCTGCTCTAGAAACACTGGCCCCCCGAGGCGATAGTTTGGTGCATGACGTACCTCTTAATTGGCGCGCCTTCTTGCTGATACTCGCGCCGCATGCCGAGCGCAATGCGCGCGTCGTGTATATGGGGATTTTTAGATTTTTTTTTTTTTCGTCTCGTATACAGCTATATAAGCCCCTGCCCTTAAATTTTGTACGCACGATTTGACTGTAGCTCTGTATTGATTCATTTTTTTTTATTTTTTTTTTATTTTTATTTTTTTGAAAAAAAAAAAAATGGTCGCTTCAAGGTGGATCTCTATTGATTTTGCCTTATAAGGGTATTATCACGCGCGCGGTGCGCGCGAAAACGACGCAAAAAAAAGCGTAATTTATGGTCTAACAACCTAGCCGTGCGCGGCCCAAGCCGTCTCCGCGGCCACTATGAAGGGGGGCGTTTCGCGACTTTTTTTTTTCCTTCGAAAAACCAAATTACCGGCAGGGGGGCATCTTTTTACCGCGCCTGCCCCTGGTTCCCGCCGCTATAAAATAAAGAAAATGGTGCCCCGCCCGCCTCAATCAGTCGCTATTTTCACTTCAGCCGCTCATTGCAAGCAGCTATTCCAGCAAAGGATCAGACCTCTTATTATTCAAAAAAATTGGAAGTATGTGCATGGCTGGACTATCAAGCAGGCTAACAAAGCAATCAAAACAGAAATTCGAACTATTTTTGGAAATTGTTGTGAGCGTTGTGGTGCTTCTAGCCTTCCCGATCTTCCTGGTGGGCGCAACCCGTATGATATGCATCATAACAACTATCGTCTGGGCACCCACCGGAAGTTCTCCCTCGGGAAGATCACAGTAAAAAAAATTGGGCCCGGAAATGAAGACCAGTGGATCGATACTGTTTTTAACACTAATCACCCAGATGATGTTGAATTGATCTGTCAGTATTGCCATCATGTGCACAAGCACGATGCCTACCGACATGCACCCGCACAGCCTGCTTGGTACAAAGCCTAACTTCAAAATTTTATCATCAAAATTTTATGCATTTTGACCGTACAAAATTCAAGGGCAGGGGCTTATATATATAGATCGATCGATACATGCATGCGTGCAGAAGCATTGCACTCACATCGAGTCCACGCATGTCTAAATTTTTTTTAGCCACGCGAATGAGGTATGAAAAAATGAAAATGATAGTCCAGGGTTTGAAAAGGCAACACTTCCTATATATATTTTCCTGGTAAAATTAAGTCTAAATCTTGTAGTTTTTCTATGACATATGATAAATGTGAGGGTTTATAAGTTTAAGGGATGATTAAATCATGAAAATATGATTAAAAACGTTTTGGTTCTTCAAGTCTTTTTGACGGAGGCTCAAGCGTCGCCTCCTAGCCTCCACTTGACACCCCCCCTCTTCAATGACGAAACGAAGTAACCTAGAAGGAGAAAGAGAAGAAAGAAAGAGGGGAGAGAGGGAGAGAGAGAGAGAGAGAGAGAGAGAGAGAGAGAGAGAGAGAGGAAGGGAGAGGGGGAGAGAGGGAGGGAGGGAGGGA
>JAHBMJ010002154.1:10000-21979 GCA_018398765.1 Chromera velia | reverse complement strand
TGGCCCTGCAGGAGGAAGGTCGTTAGACCTGGAGACGGGTCCGTATGAGTTGGGAGCGCCCCCCCACGACGTAGACCCTCCCCCCGCACCCGCACCCGCACCACCCCCCTCAGTCATCCAGGCTGGCAGAATAGCATCACGCCCACGTCCTCGGCCAGCCATCCCGTTGTCAGGCTCTTCTCTGTCTCTGTCTGCTTCACGCTTGATGAAGGTCTGATGAGGTCACAATTTCAAAACTTCCGACTAAAAGAGTTTGCGTATACGGACTGTACAAAATCGCCTATGGACGGGACCGCACAACGAATGGTAGGGACACGCAGGCAGATCACAAAAGAGATTCCTTCGCTAGTCAGCGTCAGAGTGAAAATCAAACCGTCGACTACAAACGGGCTTTCAAGGTTAATTGTCTCTAAGAGATTTCTGCATCGACTGTACGACGTCCCTAAACTTTTCGCACGGTCTGGAATTTTAGTACAGAGCGACTTATGGGATAAAGTGGAGTGATCCACAGAAAAACCGCCGCTCCAATCTGACCTCTGGCCATGTCTGACATGACAGGCAGATATAAGCAGCCCGAACATGCCCGAACCCCCCCGTAATGAAAAGAGTGTTCTGGGAGACGGGCTAAACACTCTGCGTACTGCATGCAAGTTTCTCTCGCCGGCCCGCAAAGCTGGCCGCGGCGCGCGGGCATGCATGCATGTGACTTCAACGCCTTCAGGTGAATACGGTTCGGGGATGCATAGCACGTCCCAGCATACCGGCCGTAGACTGCTCGGCATTGGGAGTCGTGCCTAGACCTGTTTGCCTAGAGTCTATCCAGTCGGGTTGATTTTGCAACGACCTGCCTTGCTATCGCGTCTTTGCCTAGTATTTCTTCTATTTATGCCATCGAGCGCAATGCCTTCACCGCTTTTCTGCATGCATGCGTGCGCTCTGCGGCTCGGGGGCCACGGCCACGGGGCACATATGCATCACGCGGCACTTTCGACCGCGCGGCCATTTCCACGAACCCTCACGCTAGTCAGATTTTTTCGACTCTCAGCTAGACGGACTCTGGTCCCTACATTGTGCTTTCCTTTGTGCCGTTCGGGAAGGTGGGTCTGCGCCAGATATATAGCTCCAGTGATGTTAATATGAATATATAACTGCAAAAGGATTGATCGTAGGACCTCTCGCGCAACCTTTAAAATTTGGTGGCCCCGCTTTTCGATCGGATCCGCCAGGCATGCAGCCATTTCTCTTTGCAATGATTTGTTTCGAAGGATCCAATACACACCCCTGCTTTCGGATTTCAATTCAATCTATTTGTGAACAGTAAGCTGCAATCAGTCAGCGGCGGCTGCTTTCTACTCCCCGCTTGTGCTTTTTTGGGGCATAAGGAAAGCCCGGGGAGCTCGTGGTGAGGCAGAGACGGCCAATAAAAGAGGAGACGGGATCGACTACCTACCGGAGATTGACCTCAAGCCAGACTCTTCGACTGACAATGCCGAGACAGAAATCTGTCCCGAGGAGGAGCGCTGCAGCAGCAAGGGCAGAGGGAGGAGTGGTGTCGGAATTAATCAGGGAAGAATTCGTCTACGCACCTGCACTGCAGAGACCGTACGTCAGCAGACTACCCTCTTCTTCTTCACCTCTCTCTCTCCATCGCATTGATCGATCGGGCTTGATATGTTTGCTCGGCTTCTCTGCGGACACCCCTCCGACCTTCACCAGCACTTCCAGCTGACCTTTTTCGGTGCCTCGCGGCTCCCTTTCCGTTTCTCCATTTCCCCTTGCACTTACAGCTTCCCTTCCTTCTTCCAGGACAGGATATATGTGTCTGAGTCCTTCCCTTCTTTCCCCTTCGCTCCCCTGGCTTCTGGCTTCTCCACCACTCACCCTCTTCCATCCTTCCCTAGTGTGCTTCACTCCCTGCAGGTCCCTGAGCCGTTCCGTGGCAGAGGAGCAGCCCATGCAGTCCTCTTCTCAAGGTCAAGCCAGGGTCCATAAGGCCACTTCCTCCCACTGGCAGCGTGAGAGGGCGAGACGGCATGGGGTGAACGTAGAGCTCCACACGGAGCTGCTGCGATTCGAGAAAGTTGTCTTCAAGGTCGACGAGAGCTTCCGAGCTAAGCTGAAGAAGGCGGACCTCGCAGACGGTGATCCGTTCACGGGTCTCTTTTCTGTGAAGATCAGAAGGGGGCATCCATCTGGGTATAGAGGGACGCAACAGAGTAACTCCAGAGGAGGCCACAGCGGCAGGCCGTCGTCGGGTTCTGCGAATTCGAGTGCGACCATTGATCTGCAGAAACTGGATGGGACTCACGTGGGGACTGCGGTGATCTCTCCCAGTTCTCCCCGCTTCCGTCCTTTTTTGTCTCTGCAGTCGGTCTCTCTGATTTCGGATTTGCAGCACAAGGGCGTGTTGGCCCTGTGTGCTCTTGTGACGAAGAGAAAGTTTGAGACTCCGAGGGGAAAGAAGGAGACAGAGGAGGGGGATGGGGAGATGGAGGAGCAGGAGAAGGGGGAAGTAGAGGAAGAAATCGTTGCAGCAGCAGCAGCAGCCGGGGCTTCTTCAAGTTCGTCCAACAGGCCATTGAGAGCCTCCTCTGCTTCTGCCTCTGCCTCTGCCGTCAAGAGAAAGAACAGGAGTAAGAAGGGAGGTGCAGGGGGAGAGGAAAACGAGTCGCCAGAAAAAGAGAAGAAAGAGGAAGAAGCGTATCTGTGAGTCTCTTTTTGCCGCTCCCTCTGCCTCTCTGTATCTGTGAGTCTCTTTTTGCCGCTCCCTCTGCGTCTCTGTATCTGTGAGTCTCTTTTTGCCGCTCCCTCTGCGTCTCTGTATCTGTGAGTCTCTTTTTGCCGCTCCCTCTGCCTCTCTGTATCCGCTTCCCCTGCCCTCTTTTTTCTTTCACGAAGCCCTTCTTCAATTCGTTCCTTCGTTCGTTCCTGCCACCATTCCCGCGAATCCTGCTTAATAGTTTGTCTCTCCGATTTTTTCCTACACGTTCTTTCCGTTCGTCAGATTTCAAACACAACTAACAGGGTTCTTTCTTTCCATTCTGATCGAGGAGCGTCTCTCTTGAGTTCTTTCCTATTTTTTTTTTCTTTCTATCCGTCTCTCTTTCCCTTCCCTTGCCTTCCCTGTCTGTGCGTGCGTGTGCGTATGTGTGTGCCTACGTATTTTATGCTTCTTCGGAGAGAAGTTTTGCATGTACTCATGCAGATCGGCTTCTCCCGTCATGCCGTCTCCCACGGGACGTCCGTGAGGGACAAGAAGGTCCTGCAGTTCCTCTCCATGTACAAACCTGCCTTCTGGGCCCCCCCCACAGTGCCCAAAGGGGCCCAGTCATTCCGCCTGGATGCCGGGGCCTTCTACGGGGCCCTCAGGGACTTTCAGCGGCAAAAACGGCAGGAACAGTGGAGACGGGGGGGCGATATCACCCCTGACGTCCATCACCCCCCCGATCTAGAGGTTCCCGGGTTGACTGCCAAACTGTGGCCACATCAACTGGCGGCAGTCGAATGGATGCGGCGGCGCGAAAGGTCGGGGGCCCGCGTCTCGTGTCCCGACCCTCTTTGGCTCCCCCTCCGTTCCCCATTCGCGGAAGAGGAAGAAGAAGACATGACGGGTGGGGGGGTGTCCTCAGAGGTGCTTTGGGTGAACGCAATCGACGGTTCCCTGTGCACCTCCCCCCCGTCTCCTCTGGAGTTTTCTATCTTCGGGGGTGTCCTTGCAGATGAGATGGGGTTGGGCAAATCTCTGGAGGTTTTGGCGTTGGTGTTAATGGACAAGCCTCCTGTTTTGAAGAAGAAACTTAATGCGGGGGCGATCCCTAGACTCTCTCTGGGCCCCCCAGACGAAGAGGAAGAGGAGGATGTGGTGATGGATGTGGAGATCCGAGTTACTCTGAATCCCCTCCCCCGTTCTTCCGCTGGCTCTTCTGTCTGTGAGATTGTAGACGTCGATGGAGAGAAGAAAGAGAGAGAGGGGGGGTCTGAGGGGAGTGACTGGATTGCAGACTGCGTGTGTGGAGCGAATGGGGAGGACGAGTATGAGGGGGAGTGGGTGGCGTGTGAGGAGTGCAACATGTGGATGCACTCCCTTTGCGTGAGGGGGGGCGTGGAGGGAGCCCTCAAGGAGGAGGACAAATTCATCTGCCCTCCCTGCACATACAAGTCAGTCAGTCAGTCAGTCAGTCAGTCAGGCAGGCAGGCAGGCATGTTCGTTGGTTCGTTCGGGCCCGTTCGTTCTTGTCTCGATCTGCCTGTAAGTCTGTCTGTTTGTCTCTCTCTCTGTTTTCGTGTCTGCCTGACTGCTGCCTGTTTGAAAAACAGGAAAAGGAAAAAGATACAAAAAAACAACTTGAAGTCTCGCTCTGTTTCCTTCCGCCTACCTGCTTTCCCGTGTCATGTGGGGAGGGAAAGATTCCCCCCCCCCCACACACACACACACACACATACAAAGACACACACACACACACACACACACACACGCACGCACGCACGCACGCACATGAATGTATGAATGAATGCTCGATTGAATGCCTGAATGCAGGTCAGGCAACCTGCAGGAGACGGGGGCGACGTTGATTGTGGCCCCCACATCTATCGTGGGGCAGTGGCTGCGTGAGGTGCGGAGGCACGCGGAGTTCGGCTGTCTGAAGGTCCTCTTCTACAGGGGAGTCAGACAGGCACAGAAGAGACTTGCAGAGGCGGTCAGTCAGTCGGGTAGAATTAAGAGAACTGAGAGGAGAGGGTATTAGAAAGAATGTTTGGAGAGGCGGACAGACTCTGTGGAGTCAAGGGTGGGTACTGAAAGCAATAGTGATCAAACAAGTATTAATAGAAAGAACAAAGAGCAAAGAGAAAACAAAGGAAGGAAGGAAGGAAGGAAGGAAAGACGAGGCGGGATCGATCACACACGAAAAGATAGACCGACCAAGAGGCAGAATGAAAGAGTGCATGGACAGATGAGGGGAGGGGTGCACGAACAAAACGCCCTCCCCTCCGCTCCTGTGAGTACGTCAAATGAAAAAGTCTGAGAAGGAAGACTTAAACAAACAGTGGGAAGGATCGAGTGAATAGCGAAACAAAGGAATTTAAAGGAAAAAGGACTGTCCGTCCGTGTGGCGGGAGGGAATGAAGCAGTGCATCTCTTCTCTTGGTCTGTTCCCTCAATTCGCCCTCCCTCCATTCAAGCTAATCATCCTGCATGGCTCCTCAGCGTTTTTCAGTTTCTCTCTGATCCACTGCCTCCTTCCCCCCTTCTTCCCTTCCTTCCTTCTTTCCATGTTTTATTCCTCGCTGCATTTCTTCTTTTCAAAGTGAAACTGCCGAAAGCGACATCAGCTATGAGATCGCCCAACCAAAAAGACCACACATGTCGTCATGCGCTCTTCTTCTGTCTCCCCTTGCCTGCCTTTTCTGTGTCTCCGTCTATCCTTTTCTGTGTGCAGTCTGATCACGCACAGTGGCTGAGAGTGGAGCGCAAGAGGTTAGCCAAACGTGTTCTCGAAGAAGACGAAGACGAAGAAGAGGAAGGGGAGAGAGACGAAGAATACGAGGACGAGGAAGAGGAACACTGGAAGGCCCTCAAACGCACACAGAAAGGGAAACAAGCCCAGAAGGGCAAGAAAGGAAAGGGGGGAAACGGAAAGAAAGGGAAGGAGAAAGACAATTCTTCCAACTCCCGAAAGGCCTCTGGAGGCAGAGGAAGAGGAGGGGGGGGAGGACGCACGGGGGCTGCGCGAACAGCAGCCACTGCTCCAAGCAGCGCTGTTCCTTCCGAGGAGGCCTCACTCTGCTCCTCGCTTGGCCTCACGCAGCGGCGCAACGGCCCAGAGCATGGCATGGCCGTGCAGTGCACTGAGGTTTCTACAGGGAACGTGCGGCTCTTCGCGTCTGTGCGAAAGGCCGCGGAGGCATTGGGGATGAACGCAGGAACAGTGAGTCGGGCCCTGCAGCGCAAAGTGGGGGCAGGGGGGAAAACGAATCAAACCGGAGGCTTCAAGTTCACTCACGTGACTTTGGACTCCTCAAAGCAGCAGCAGCAGCGAGAAGCCGCTGCAGCCTCTGTGTCTCATGAAGAAGAAGAAGGAGAGAAAGAGAATGGGGACGAAGAGCGTCCTTGCGTGAGTCAAGAAGGAGAAAAAGAGAATGAGGAGGACGAAGAGACGGAGGCCCAGCAGTTGTCTGCCCTGTTTGAGAAGAACGTAGTGTCACGAGACCAGCTGATGGGGTATGACCTCGTCATCACCTCATTCGATGTCCTCAAAGACGAAATCTACCACGCAGACCTTTCAGACAGATCCTTTAGGTCGGTCAGCAGAAAGAAAACTGTCCGTCCGGCAGGCAGGCAGCCGGGGACTTCGACTGATGCGCTTCCTTTCCACATGCACTCATCGGATGTTCAGCTCATGCACTTAAATGACCCATTGAAAAGATTGTGCCCAGAAATATCCTTCCGCGCACGAAACGAGAAGGAAAAGAGAGAAACGCACCCACTCTCTCTTTGCGTGTCTGCTTGTACTCCTCGGTATTCACTTGTCATGCAGTTTTGCATCTGTTCATTCAGTCTTTAATTCCACCTGCATGCGGACGCTTTGGGGGGGGGCCTTCGAGTTTCTCTCTCTCTCTCTCTCCCTCTCTCTCTCTCTCTCTCTCTCTCTCTCTCTCTCTCTCTCTCTCTCTCTGTCTCTCTCTCTCTCTCTCTCTCTCTCTCTCTGTCTCTCTCTCTCTCTCTCTCTCTCTCTCTCTGTCTCTCTCTCTCTCTCTCTCTCTCTCTCTCTGTCTCTCTCTCTCTCTCTCTCTCTCTCTCTCTCTCTCTCTCTCTCTCTCTCCCTCTCTCTCTCNCTTCCTTCGCTTCCTTCGCTTCCTTCGCTTCCTTCCCTTCCTTCCCTTCCTTCCCTTCCTTCCCTTCCTTCCCTTCCTTCCCTTCCTTCCCTTCCTTCCCTTCCTTCCCTTCCTTCCCTTCCTTCCCTTCCTTCCCTTCCTTCCCTTCCTTCCTTCCTCCCTTCCTTCCTTCCTTCCTTCCTTTCTTCCTTCCTTCCTTCCAGGTTTCGGGAGGAAGGAGGAGGTCTCTTCTCTTCTCTTCCCTTCTCTTTGCCCATTTATTCTGGTCCCTCACTGCATTCGTTCTTTTGCGCTTATACACATGATGAATACATGAATGTATCACCTTCACCCTTCAGGTTCAAGAAGCTCAGACGCATCTTGCCCTCCCCTCTGACTTCCGTACTGTGGCGCCGCCTGGTGATAGACGAGGCCCAACTCGTGGAGGGGTACTCCAAGGCCGCACAGATGTGCACACGGCTGCAGGCTCGATACAGATGGTCAGTCAGGCAGACAGGCAGGCAGGCAATCACACAGACATGCACCGAGGCAGACAGACAGACATGCAGCTGTACCGAGAGAGTGTTGCATTGATGGAGACAGAGAAGTGAAGTGACCGGATGAAGGAAAAAACAGAACCTCCGTGCTTGCTTCTCATTTCTTCTCTCCATCCATCCCTTCATTTCTTTTTCGACCTCGCGCACCTCTCAGAGCTGTGAAAGAAAACAAAGTGAATTAATTCCCTGACGTGTGTTTCCGCCCTCCCTGAAAGAAATCAACCTTCCCTTCCTTTCCCCCTTCCTCCTCCTCCTCCTTCGATCGATCCTGCAGGTGCGTCTCTGGTACCCCTATCACGAGGGGCCTCTCCCAGGACCTCCCCGGTCTCCTCAGCGCCCTCGCCGGAACGCCCCCTCCTCCGGGACAGCAACTGCAGCCTCAGCCTCAGGGGCCGGGGGGGCAGTCTCAGAACGGAGACGGAGACGGGCCCCCCCGGCCTTTGGACGTCTCCGAGGGCCTCCATCTTCCCTCTGTGAAAAAGTTCCTCGAGCTGTTGGCGTTCCCTCTGCCTTCCTCGCTGGCAGATCCCGAGGCTTGCTGGGCCCTTCAGTGTGCGCAGACTGACCCCGCACACAGATCTGCTGCGGCTGGGTGGAAGGAACGGAAGGCGTCGGAGAGCGAGATGAGACTTGGGGCATACGCGTTCAGAGAGAGTTGTGTGGAGTGCTTGGCAGGGGGGCAACAAGAGGGGGGCTCTACCTGTTTTCATCCGTACAAATGGTCGGTGCAGTGTCGGGTTTCCTTCCCGTTTGGGTTTTTTCATCTGCATGGTCTCGTCGTGCGTTTCTGATTTTTGTTGTAATTGGAAGGACAAAACTGCTTACTGATGAGTGCTCGCCTGGTCAGGAAGGAAAGTGTAGGCAGGCAGGCAGGCAGGCAGGCAGGCAGGCAGAAAGGAATTAGAATAGTCACCTCTCTGTGTCGATCGCATTTTTTGTCTGCATCTCTCTGGGGTACTGTCTGTCTGCCTGCTTGACGGACAGTCTGGTCTTTGATTTTTTCCGCCAAGCGTGTTTGTATCCTTCATCATCACAATTTCTATCTGCTCTTTCATTCATTCATTCATTCATTCTTTCTTTCTTTCTTTCTTTCTTTCTTTCTTTTTTTCTTTCTTTTCTTTCTTCCTTCCCTCCTTCCTTCCTTCCTCCCTTCCTTCCTTCCTTCCTTCCTTCCTTCCTTTCTTCCTTCCTTCCTTCCTTCCTTCTTTCCTTCCTTCCTTCCTTCCTTCCTTCCTTTCTTTCTTCGTTTCTTCCTTTCTTTCTCCCTTCCTTCCTTTCTTTCTTTCTTTCTTGCTTTCTTGCTTTCTTGCTTTCTTCCTTCCTTCCTTCCTTCTTTCCTTCCTTTATTTCTTTCTTTCTTTCTTTCTTTTTTTCTTTGTGTTTCTTCTTCTTTCTTCTCTCTCTCTCTCTCTCTCTCTCTCTCTCTTTCTTTCTTTCTTTCTTTCTTTCTTTCTTTTTTTGGTTTTCTTTCGTTCTTTCTTTCTTTGTTTCTTTCTTTCTTTCTTTCTTGCTTTTTCTTTGTTCCTTTCTTTCTTTCTTTCTTTCTTTGTGTTTCTTCATTGACCTGCCTGTCCTCATTGTTCCTGCAGGGGTCTGGTGTCGGCTGTGTTGTCCCGTTCTGTGCCGATGTTTGCGCCCTTCTTCTGGAGGACTGCGAAGAAAGACCTGAAGGAAAATCCGGCAACCCAATTTGGTTGGTAGGTGTTTTTTTGGGGGGGGGGTGATGTGCCCCTCTGTCCTCCCTCCGGCGTGGACCGTTGGTTTGTTCCTCTTTTGAAGTCAAGCAAATGATTCCGGCATGCGTGCAAAGAGTCTGTCTGTCGGTCTTTGCTTCTTTCCGTCAAGAAGAGGAGGGAAGCAAGCGGAAAGAAGACTGACAGACGAATTGGCTTGCTGATGACCAAAAGGAAGGAACATCTATCTTGCTGGCCCTTTGCACGACCAGATATCTAGATGCTTTCTTGCTGCGTCTTCTAGCCTGGCTAGCTGCGTGTCTGCCCTCATTCCTTCTCCAGCCCCATCGCCGTTGTATGTACATAATTAAGTGGCTTTCTTTCTCCTGAGTCTGTCTGTCTGTCTGTGTCTCCTTTCCTTATTCCTTCTGCTCGATCTGCCTGCAGGGGTGACGTTCAAGGACATGCTTGTTCGCTTTTCTCCTGTCGAGAGGTAAGTCTGTGTCATGCACAGAGGAAGGAATTTAGACTTGGAGTCGATGAAATGAAATGACATGGGGGGAAAGGAATGGTAGATGACAGCTCCCAAAGCTCTGCCTGCCCTGCGGTTCATCTGGAAGGACACGTTCTTCGTTTGTGTCTGGGGAAATGTATTTGGAACCCACCTACGCAGCTGCGTACGTGGGGGGGCTTGCTGCATTGGGTGCCTCGTCAGAGGCTCATGGGATGCACTTTTTGACCCTGACGGTTCTTTCTTTCTTTCTTTCTTTTTTTTTTTTCTTTCTTTCTTCCTTTCTCGATCTTTTCTCGTATGAGTGAGTTAAATAAAACCATTGTCTTTTGGGAAGAGGGGTGCGCCACAAACACCCTTTGATCAATCCCTGTTTCTCGTCTTCGAATCATTCTATTCTCTGCCGCTAAATTATTCCTTCAATGTATGGCCATCCATACATGCAGGTATTTCTACAACAAGCAGTTGGCAAACGTGAAGGCAGCAGCCCATCGCGCTCTCTCCTCTGTGCGAGCGCAGGAGGAAAGCAATGGGGGCCGACTCCCACCTGACAGGTCATTTCTTTCATGCACCCGGTTCCTCTGTCTGTTCTTTTTTTCTTTCTTTCTTTCTTTCTTTCTTTTTTTCTTTCTTTCTTTCTTTCTTTCTTTTTTTCTTTCTTTCTTTTCTTTCTTTCTTTCTTTCTTTCTTTCTTTTTTTCTTTCTTTCTTTCTTTCTTTCTTTTTTTCTTTCTTTCGTTCCTTCTTTCGTTCTTTCTTTCTTTCTTTCCTTCTTTCTTTCTTTCTTTCTTTCTTGCTTTTTCTTTGTTTCTTTCTTTTTTTCTTTCTTTCGTTCGTTCGTTCGTTCGTTCTTTCTTTCTTTCTTTCTTTCTTTCGTTCGTTCGTTCGTTCTTTCTTTCTTTCTTTCATTCATTCTTTCTGTATTTTCTCTTCTCTCTGCACCCCCCCTCCCCGATGAACGAACGGAAGGAGGGGGAGGTAACACGCAGCCGAACAAAAGAAAAGGGAGCCAACTTGATATCCTAAGGTCTTGACAAAGGCAGGAAGAAATGTGCCTCAGCCTGACAGCTTCTCTGATAGTTTTTTCTCATCTTTCTGTCCTTCGTTTTTGGCAAATAAGGGTGCATTTCCAAGCGCATTCATTCTTCTTCCTTCGCATTGACCAGGCAGAGGGTCCGCCCATTAATTCATTGGTCTGCGTGCGAAAACTGTTTGTCTTTTTGTTTGTTTCTTTTAATTGCATTTGTACATACGCACATACTTCTCTCTGCTTTTTTCTCTTTCTGTCTGAATCCCTCAAATTTATGTCTTGCATGCATGCATTGTTGTTAATTCTGAAGGAGTCATTATTTGTGTCTGCATGATCGAATCAGGGAGTCGACCCGTCTGAGTGCGATGGTGGTGTCCCTCCGCCAAGCATGTTGCCACCCGCAGATCGGCTCCTCTGGCATCTCTAGGGGTACGGGGGGGGGGACGACGGCAGGGAGGGGGGGGGAGGGGCCGAGGAAGGAGGTGGCAGAGAGCGCCTGTGAGAGGGAAAGGGAAGAAGCAGAGTGCAAAAGCGACCCTAGGGGCAATCTCCCAGTACATGTCGATGGACGATGTGCTCTCCAAACTCCAAAGAGACGCCAAGGGAGAGGCCGAGGAGGGACTCAGAGCGTCAGTCTGTCTCTCTCTCTCTCTCTCTCTCTCTCTCTCTCGTGCGCGCGCTCGCTTGCTCGCTGCGTGTGTGTGTGTGTGTGTGTGTGTGTGTGTCTGTGCGTCTGTTTGGGGGTGAGTGAGTGAGCGCCTGCATGCAGTGCCTCGGTTGAGTTGAAACAGAAAGATACATGTAGATTCGAAAATTCCTCTCAAGGTTTACAGGTTGGCCGGAGGGATTGAAGGAATCTGCCCCCCATTCTGTCGCTCCCTTGATCTCTCTCTCTCTCTCTCTCTCTCTCTCTCTGTGTGTTGTCTTGAGCGCAATGCGCATTCATTGTTGATGACGGAGGTGCGAGGGGAGGGCGAAACTTGAAACTTTAAGGAGACAGGGAGGGAATTGATGTGCATGTGTGTGTGGGACGAAGAAAAGGAAGGAGAAACAAACTTTCCGAATTCGCATGCAAACGCATTCATTTTCCGGACACTCATGGTCGTGCAGATACGTCAGTGAGACCAACGGCCTGGCGGGCCTCGCTCTTTTGGAAGGGGCGTCGGGGCTCTCGGTAGCTGCGGCTTTGTACAGGTGGGGGGGGGTGGCGCGGGCTTTTTTGGTTTTTTGGTTCTATCATTAGGCTTTGGGCTTCATAGTTGAGTCGAGGGAGGGAAAGGGAAGGGAACCCTGTCGATTGCAGACGCGAAGCAAAGGAAAGGAAAAGACTCCTGTGTATGTGTGTGTAGGGTTGCATTTGTGCATTTTTGCTTTCGTTGATTCATGCAGACACGTG
>JAHBMJ010002154.1:0-5000 GCA_018398765.1 Chromera velia | reverse complement strand
AAAGAACAGAAAGGAGGAGAGCGAGTGAGAGCGACTGTGAGAGAGCAAGCCTCATAAAAGAAGGGAATGAAGGCAGACCCGGGAGGGAAAAGAAATGGCTCAGGGAATGAAGAAGAAGAGGAAAGAGAGAAATCCCAATTACTCTTCTGGCAGTCGTTCGCGTCTCTCTGGTTTTGTGCCTTGTGTCTACATGCAAACTCATGGACCTCCACATTTTTCTTTCCGGGTCTTCTCTTGTCTATCTACCTGCATGCGTTTTTCTTTCTTTCTCTCTGAAGGAATTCCTCTGCTGGATGGACGTGCAGTCCTGCAGTCATTAATGGCGTGGGTCCTCGTTCCTGTCTGTCATGTGACGTGCATGGGGAGATTCTCTCTGTCCGTCTGTCGGCATCTTTGTTCGATCATTTGCTTGCCTGTTTGTTCTTTTGTCCTGTCTGTCCATTTCACACGCACTAAATATCTTCTTGCAGGAGGAGCAACGCCGTGTTGGAGTTTCAGCGTGCTGCTGCCCACGTGCGGTATCTGAAGAACTTGCAGCTGGATAGGGACAGGGAGAGAAGGATGAAGCAGCTGAAGGCGGCAGAGGACAGACGAAGGGAGAATGAGAGAGAAAGAAAGAAGGTCGACGAAGAGGATGTCGACATGACCGCCGATCAACAAGCCGCCTCCTCTTCATCTTCTTCCTCCTCATCCCAACAACGCGTCAACACAAAAGAAGCAGAAAAAGGGGGAGCTCCTGCCGCCGCCGCTGCTGCTGCTGCTGCTTCGTTCTCCGCTTCTTCTTCGGATCTCCAGTCTCCCTCTTCTCGCGGCCAGAAGAGGCAGAGGGACCAAGAGGGGGCCCAGGCAAAGGACAGCGTGCCCGGGCCGGGGCGCTCCCCCGACCCAGCCGCCTCCAGGTGTCCGGTCTGTCTGGAGGATTACCACGAGGACGAGGAGGGGGGGCCTGGAGGGGAGGGGAGGGCTCTGTTGCCGTGCGCGCATTTGATCTGCGGGTCGTGTCTGAAGACAATCACAGAGAGGCACACGGTGAAAAGGGGGGTCTTCCTGTGTCCCATGTGCAGGTAGGCAGAGGGAGGGAGGGAGGGAGGGAGGGCAGGGGTCCTTCCCTCTTTTTCTCTTTCTCCTTTCTCTCCTTTTCTTCTTTTGTGTCGATCTCGCTACCTTTACCGGACTTGTCGCTTATGTTCCTTTCAATCTAAGCGCGCTTGTTTAAATTCATTTCCAGCCCTTTCCCTGATTACATTTCTTCCCTCGCTGAAATTCATTCTGCTCGAATTCTTTTTTTCTGCGTGCTCTTCCCTGTTATCTTTGAGGGGTCTCTCTGGCATCTGTCGGAAGGAAGGAAGGACTTCTTTGTTCCTGTCGGGATAGGAAAACTTTCTGCCGATTTCTTTCTTTCCGACTGATTTCTGCCTACATCATATGAACCTCGTCCCCGGTCAAAAAAAGGCTTCCGACCGAAAATGGGGTCGTCGGTCTTCTGTCTGCATTGAGTCATTAATTCATTGTGTTCTTTCTTTCAGTCGCCCATCCATCCATTCGAACCTTGATTTGTTTGTTTCTTCAGAAAACAAACGAAGGCAAATGACGTCGTGGTCCTCTCTGAGCAGCCTCAACTTACAGAAGCAAGAGGGAGAGAAAGAGAGAGTGCGCGGAAACGGAGACGCTCGAGCATGGCCAAGACCGAAGGAGGGGAAGAGGAGGACGAGGATTTGATGGAAGGGGAAGAAGGGGGCGAGGCAAGCGGAGAAGACGCGAACGAGGAGGCGGGAGATGAAGACGGAGAGACGGCGGGAGGAATGGAGGAGGAAACGGAGGAATTCAAGGACAAGGTCGGGGGCTGGCTGTGCAGAAAGAAAGAGGCAAAGAAAGAAAAAAGATTGCATGGATGGATGGATGGATGGATGGATGAAAACGAAGGAGTAACGGTGCATGCATTCATGCATGGAAACGTCCAGCCTGCCTGCCTGCCTGGCTACATGAGATTGATGGGAAGGAAAGAAAGTCATTTGAGTCCCTTTCTGGCACTTTCCCTCACCTCTGCCCTCCCCTCTTCATGGTCTCTCTCTTTTCTTGATGCCATAAACATGCAAGCAGTGAATCAGACAGACAGATAGACAGAGAGAATGGATGGATGTTTCCTTTTGACTCTTTCCTCTTCCTCCGTGTCTTGCAGTGAGTGTCGACTTTCGGCGCAGAAAAAGTCGATTTTGTTCGTTCATGTTGTAACTATTCTCTCTCTCTCTCTCTCTCTCTCTCTCTGTGGCCTGGGTCCCCCCCCCCCTCACTCCTGTGTGCAGATTCCGGTGTCCGGCTCTTGGGGTGCGAAGATTGAGGCAGTGGTGCGACGCGTGTTGATGATCCTCTCTGCGGAAGTGCCTCTGTACAAGGCAGCAGAGGGAGAGGCAGAGGGAGGGGTAGGGGGGAGGGGGGGCAATCTAGGGTCCTCCTCCTCTTCCTCCTCTTCCTCCTCTGCCGCTGCAGCTGCGTGTTCTTCTGATGACAGAGAAGAAAAGGGAGATGGTTCCCCTCCGGAGAAGATTGTTCTCTTCTCCAGCTGGAACGAAGTCCTGGACCTTCTCTGTCTGGCTCTACAGGGAAATTCGGTGGAGTTCGTGAGGTACAGCGGGGTGGGAGTGAAGAAGGGCGACGCGGGGCTGGAAAGATTCATCACTGATCCTTCGTGCCGCGTGTGGGTGGCGCCTTTGCAGGTCGGCGGTTTTTTGTCAGACAGACAGGCAGAGAGACAGAGAGAGAGAGAGAAAGATAGAGGGAGATGGGCAGACACAGACAGGTGAATCGACAGATAGTGTCCCTTTTCCTTTTCGAGGCAGGCGACAGTGATTTCTGTAAAGAGTCGCTGTCTGTCGGACAACGTGAGCCTGCGAGAAGTACGTCGCTTTGTTTGTTTGCCTCTTTTTTTTGCTTCCACTCATGCAGGCGTGCTCCCCTCCGTGTGTGCTGCCTGTAGGGAAGTATGGATAGAGACAGAGACAGAGACAGAAAGAGACAGACACACACACACACACAGAGAGAGAGAGAGAGACAGAGACACACACGCAGAGAGAGAGAGAGAGAGAGAGAGAGACAGACAGACAGAGAAAAAGAGAGAGAGAGAGAGAGAGAGAGAGAGACAGAGACAAGAACCGACTCGGAGTTGGGTGGCATGCATGGATGTTCTTTGGATCTGTCGGAAAAGAAGAATCGGACGGCATGCATCCATTCTCTCTCTCTCTCTCTCTCTCTCTCTCTCTTCCTGTTTGTTGTCTTGCGAGTGATCGAGTTGCCATCTGTCTGGCTCTGCTTTCGCTTTTGTGTAGCCATTAGGGAAGACTTAATTCAAATGCGCATGCAAACACAAAACGAAAGGTACGACATGCGCTCTTTTGCATTTAATTGTGTCGGCATGGGGTAATTCCTCTGCATCCATGCATGCAGAGGGCCGGCCAGGGGCTGACGCTGACTTGTGCGAATCATCTGATGCTGATTGAGCCCCAAATGTCCTCAGCAGTGGAGGCACAGGCCTTCGCTCGTATCTGTAGAATGGGACAGAAACGGCACTGCTTCATCTGGAGGTCCGGAAGCTCGCTGTTGCTTTGTTTGGTTTCCTTCAAACATAAAGAAAAAAAGGGGGGGGGGGGACCAACGAATTCATGCTTTTGATTGTCTGAACGAACAGGTCTGCTTCAGTGTGCCCACGTTCGTGCGGCAGAGTTTCGTCTCTGCTTGTTTTTCCTTCTCTCGCCTTGTCTACGGAACAAGTTCTTGCCTGCCAAGGTCCTTCCTTTGAGCTGCTCGCGTATTGATTCCTTCCTTCCTTGTTGCGAGTGACTGGTCTCTCTCTCTCTCTCTCTCTCTCTCTCTCATCTGCCCTCGCTTGCTTGCCTCTCTCTGGATCGCTTCATGCGTGCACGAGCTGTCTGTCTGTCTGTAAAGAAAGGAAGCGATTCGGAAAAAGCGAAGTGAAGAAAAGACGATATAGTCTGTCTGTCTGTCTGTCTGTCTGTCTGTGCAGGTTCTTCGTTGCTTCCAGTGTCGAGATGCGCATCCGTCTGCTTGCCGAGAAGGAGAAGGAGAAGGGCCGTCCCAAAGAAAGAAACAAAAAAGAGCCTGGAGGGGCAGCTGCAGCGGCTGCATCGTCATCGTCTTCCCCCTCTTCTCTCCTCAGCCCCTCCCGCGAGGACAGGGGAGGACATCGAGAGAGGGGGGAAGGAGGAGAAGACCTCATCGTCGCAGCGGCACGAGAGCTCACAGCCGCACCAGACGCCACCGGGGTCCAGCAGGGGGCCAGGCAGAAGGTCAGTCAGTCAGTCAAATTATTCTTCTGACACTCAGTCTGACAGTGGAAGGCTAGGTTGGGACGTTCTTTGCCTTGGGGATGGATGGGTGGGTGCGTGTCGATTTGCTCGATCGACTTGACAGACAAAGGGACAGAGAGAGAGACTGCGACGTTTGTGTGTGTAAATCTCTGGTGACAGATGGATACTCTTTTTTTTGTGGGCACCTGTGTGTGTGCATGTAAGGGCATACGTGATCTTCCTTTGCGTGAGTGACTCGCTGTACGTACTCCGGCCGTCTCTCGGCTGAGTTCCAGATTCTGGCTGCCTCTGTCTTGGGCTGTCCAGAGGGTTGGGTCTTCTATATGGTCGTTGCAATAATGATGGCTGGCTGGCTGTTCGATGGATGGATGAGTTGGTCTTGTATGCTCTGCATGTGCAACTTTCTTCACTGCGTGTGTGTCTGTCTCGACGGGACCTTCTTTCTTTCTTTCAATGTTCATTTTTTCTCCTCGGATGCTGAGTTAACTGACTTGTGATTTCATCAAACAAATCTGCATGCATGAACGCACGCAGTGGCTGACCTTCTCGGACCTTCAGTTTTTGTTCGGGTCTGGAGGCGGGAGGGGGGTTGGGGAGAGCGGTGATGGGCCTCGGCTGGTTGGGGGAGGGGGGAGGCTGGGGAGGAGACGGAGAAGGGGGGGCAATCGGAGGGGGGGG
>JAHBMJ010002153.1:0-22145 GCA_018398765.1 Chromera velia | reverse complement strand
GATCGCATTGATCCCGGGCCTGCCCTGAGGCCTCTGCAACTCCTTCCAGAAGCGGTGAAGCTTCGAGAAGTTGTTGCTTGCAAATGCCTCCTCGAGCTCTCGTCCCTTCTGCGACCACCAGGCGTTTCGGGCCCTTCTGACGGCTTGTGCTGCGGCATTGCGGGCTCGCACGTACTCTCTGCGTTTCGATTCAACTCCCGTCTCCCCCTTCCTACTCGCATTCTCATAAACAACCCTTGCTTTCTTCTTGTGTTCAAGCAACGGCAACAGTTGGGAACACGTCTCTGCAAACCACTCTGGTGCGGGGCGTGTGCCTTTGTCTTCTGTTGTGGCTTCAGCGACGCTGCGGATGGTGACGGCTGTCTCCTCCCACAGTTGTTCGGCTGTTGCTGCGGCTGTGACTTTTGGGAGCTTTTCGAGTGCGGCGCGGAGCGCGGGTGCGAACGTTTTGCTCGGTAGTACGCGGCGCCGCTTATCCGACGCTTGCTGCGCACTGTCCTGCTTCTGCTTTCTTCGAACGGGGAGACGGATTTTCAGACCGACAAACCGATGGTCGGACCAACAGTCGATTGACCTGAACACCCTGACATCGCACACCCTGCTCAAATCCCTCCTCCTTACCAGAAAGTAGTCAAGCTCATGCCACTTCTTGGAGCGTGGGTGCTGCCACGATCCTTTGTGATGTGGGGGGTGCTGGAAGAACGAGTTTGCAACGACCAGCTCATGCTCGATTATTTTCTTGGGTATAAAGTTAGGTCAGTTATGTATAGCAAACCTAACTGCATTTCTAGTCTGAAAAAATATTTTGCACTTTCACACTTTTTTTCTCTAGATCAAAAAGGCATTTCAACACAGTGATAGGTTTATGTTAAAAGGCTTTACAGCTTCAATTTCAGCTTTTAACTCATCGTAATTCAAAAGTTATGAATATTTATTTTCTTGGGTATAAACTTACTATAAAGTTAGGTCAGTTATGCATAGCAAACCTGTCTGCATTTCTAGTCTGAAAAAATATTTTGCACTTTCACACTTTTTTTCTCTAGATCAAAAAAGGATTTCCACATGGTGATAGGTTTATGTTAGACGGCTTTACAGCTTCAATTTCAGCTTCTAACTCATCATAATTCAAAAGTTATGAATATTTATTTTCTTGGGTATAAACTTACTATAAAGTCAGGTCAGTTATGCATAGCAAACCTAACTGCATTTCTAGTCTGAAAAAATATTTTGCACTTTCACACTTTTTTTCTCTAGATCAAAAAAGCATTTCAACACGGTGATAGGTTTATATTAGAAGGCTTTACAGCTTCAATTTCAGCTTTTAACTCATCATAATTCAAAAGTTATGAATATTTATTTTCTTGGGTATAAACTTACTATAAAGTTAGGTCAGTTATGCATAGCACTGGCAAACCTAACTGCATTTCTAGTCTGAAAAAATATTTTGCACTTTCACACTTTTTTTCTCTAGATCAAAAAAGCATTTCAACACGGTGATAGGTTTATATTAGAAGGCTTTACAGCCTCAGTTTCAGCTTCTAACTCATTGTAATTCAAATGTTATTCCCTCCTGAGATGCCAAATTGCTAGCATACCAAATTGCCAAGTAACATGACCGACCCGGACTGAAAATACACACAGAACGAATGAACCAGAGAGCGGTGAGAGGTTCTGATGAGAATGTAGACCCGTCCATACTATGCCTCACGAACCCTCCCACCTGTGTTAGCCTCAAATCCTTTCCTGTCAACTCCCACCAACACACAGCATGCGAACCACTCTCGACTGAGGTGCCAAGCTGACCTACCAAACGTGTGAATATACACACAGAACGAATGAACCGGAGAGCGGTGAGAGGTCCTGATGAGAGTGTAGATCTGTCCATACTATGCCTCACGAACCCTCCCACCTGTATCAGCTTCAAACCCCTTTCCTGTCAACTCCCATCAACACACAGCATGCGAGTCACTGTCGACTGAGGTGGTAAGCTGACCTACCAGACCTACGAATATACACACAGAACGAATGAACCGGAGAGCGGTGAGAGGTCCTGCTGAGAATGTAGACCCGTCTATACTATGCCTCATGAACCCTCCCGCCTGTGTCAGCTTCAAACCCCTTTCCTGTCAACTCCCACCAACACACAGCATGCGAGTCACTCTCGACTGAGGTGCCAAGCTGACCTACCAGACCTGCGAATATACACACAGAACGAATGAACCGGTTGTCTGACTGAGTGACTCGGCTACTAGCTGTCTGACTATCTGACTGACACACTCAAAGACTGACTAATGGGCTCATTTTTTGACTCTGACTGACTGACCGATTGACCGACCGACTGACTGACTGACTGACTGAATGACTGACTGATTGACTGAGAGGTTGATTGACTGACTGACTGGCTGATTGGCTGCGAGGCCGACTGACTGACTGACTGGACTGACTGACTCACTGACTGACAGGCTGACTGACTGACTGACTCACTGACTCACTGACTGACTGACTGACTCACTGACTGACTGACTCACTGACTGACTCACTGACTCACTGACTGACTGACTCACTGACTGACTGACTCACTGACTCACTGAATGACAGGCTGATTGACTGACTGACTGATAGGCTGACTGACTGACTGACTCACTGACTCACTGAATGACAGGCTGACTGACTGACTGACTGACTGACTGACAGGCTGACTGACTGACTGACTGACGGACTGACCGACTGACCGACTGACCGGCTCACTGACTGACTGGCTAGTTGGCTGGCTGCCTGACTGGGTGGCTAACTGACGTGCCGGCTGACTGATGGTGACTGAATGTGGCTGCTGGCTGACTGACCAACGAGCTGAACGGCTTACGGATTGAGTGCTGACTTGCTCGCTCACAGGCTGGCTGACTGGCTGAGTGGCTGACTGGCTGACTAACTGGCCGACTGACTGATTGTGCATGACTCACCGTGACTGGCGAGATGAGTGGCTAACTGACTGGCTTACTGCATGGTAGACTGAACGGCTTATGCAGTGACTCACGTACATACGGACTGACTGCTGTATGACCGGCTCGCTGACTGGCTGACTAGCTGACTGACTGAAGGAGGAATCACTTCAGCCGAAGGGCAAGGTCACGAGAGCTCAAGATCTCCTCGTTGGCTCACTCATCCATGCTATATTCATTGGGGGGCAAATCAATGCAGCCATAATGCAGCCTATCTTGTATTCTTTGACTCTCAGAGCTGGCATGCGGATGCACCATGCGAGCAAGTTCACTTTTGACTGACCTTCAGCCTCTGACATACAGCGTTGAACGACTCCTGAACTCTTGTCTCCTCTTCTTCAGTCGCCATGCTAGAGGCTGGAGGGATCCAAGGGGCGTGCAAGTGGTAGAGGAGCCCAGACAAGGTGAAGGACTATGAGAGTTAGAGGGAGGTGGAGGACATCGTGGAGTCTTCTATGCACGCAAAACGAACCCCGGTTTTGTTGACAGGTTGGACCGCCGCCGCAAAAACCCCCGGGGTTGTTTATTTTGGGCTTGCGGCCTCTGGACGCCGCCGCCAAAAAAGGTAGAGGTTCCAAATAGGACAAGGGGGGTGATGCTATAGCTATACAAGCTGTTGTGGATTCCTGGCGTCGCCGCACAACTTGTCCATGCCAGAGGTTTTTTGATTCATGCGTAAGCACACCAACCGCGTCTTTAAATCTAACATCGACCAAAACCTATCCAGACCATGCATGACAAAACCCTCTATCATCCAGACCATTGGCGAAACCAAACATATACATGCAGGCGGGCCTGTATTTCAGTAAGTTTGGAGCTAGGCTAGAGGTTCGGACGCTAGTTTGGACGTCAGAAATTAGCCCAAAATTCAGGTTGGTGGCAGTAACATGAACACATACATGGATATGATACATACTACAGTAGGCAATAAAATTAATGAATAATTAAGCAAAAAAAAATTATAATAGAATAAAAACATACCCACAAGATACCAAAACTATTGAATGTCAAAAAATTATTTACTCAAGCTATGCCTGATTGTGTTAGTAGAGCTTTATGTCAGATTTTTTTTTTTCATAAAATCACTTTTTTAATCTTTTTTAGTGTATGCAAACGATCAAAAGGGTCCCAAATGTACCCAAATGACTGGTAAGGCGTTTAAAACTTCTTTTTGCTAATAAAATAGGCCAAAAAAACCTTTGTATAAGACCATAAGATCAATTGGTTCATAAGTTTTCAAACTACTATACTTAACCGTCCGTAACCATCCTTGATTCAATGACACCCACCAGAATAAAATTTCGCTAGGCTCCCATACATAAGAAAATAAATAAATAATTTCTAGCTAAAACTTGAATTATTTTTTTAAATTACGTTTATGTGTCAGTTCGTTTTTGAGTTTCACACTTGTGTTACGGCGTGGGACTTTGGCGCCCTACTGTGAAAGGCTCTTACACAAATGCTCTTATATCACATCGTGTGCACGGCATGCAAGTGGCCCGCAAAGCAGAATATTGTTCATGCGTTGATAACTGTGTAAAGCTTTCCGGGGTCACGAGATCGATTCAATGAAAATCCGATTAATCAGTTGCAAAGTGCATGCATTAAAATGATCGAACGGAGTGTTGAGGAGCAGTTATGAATGAACAGACCATGCATATTCAATCTCTTTATGCTGAATCGGGGCTAGCCTAGGCGGTGCACTTCATGATGGTCCCCTCATTTTTTCGGTCTGACGTGCACGGTCGCTTTCTCGCTCATACACAAAAATACAAGTGCACATATAGTATGTGCACCTGTGCGGTCTCACTGAAGGCTGAAGCACTCAGTCCAGATTTTCTTTATCAGTGACTCCCTTCACTCGCAGCCCATCTATCCTTGCCTCCATTTTTTTGACCCACTCTCACCCATCCCCCACTGGCAGTCTGTCAAACGAACCCACTTTCGACCACGCCATGACCGACTTACTCCATATCTCGTTCAAAGTCTATTCGAACAGCTCCCCCGAGTCGGCACCGACCAGAGTGGCATTAGGGCACGTTCTTTATCCGAATTAATCCAATCGTTGTCCCAGAAGACGATGATCGACGACAAAGAATTTTGAAGTGGTGCACACAATAGAGATGGAGGGAAAAGAACAATATGAGTGAAAGCAAGGTCTCACTATCTACATGGATCGGATGTTTCCTTCAAAAAGTCGGCACGGCAGACTCTCCCTCAATTTTGTCCCATATGTGGCTTCTCTCAGGCATTTTTCTTCCTCAAGGTTTCTTCCGTTCTTCTAACCCCAAAATGTCGCCTTGAATCGGCCGATTCTCTGCCGGAACCTGCTCGATTCTCTACTACTAAGTGGTCCCTAAGATGATCCTGAAAGACCCCCTGTCCGTAGTGCAGGAGAGAGCCATAGGGTTATGAAACAACAATGGGAACGCAAAAGAGGGAGACAGAAATTTGTTCAACAAACCTATGAGATCGGATGGAGGTTCTCAGCGGGCCTGCAGTGGTCCCAATCTCTTTGGATTCTTCCCGGTCCTCGAAGGTTGCATGCCCCTTTTTGGTTGCAAAAGAATCTTTTCGATAATCGTGTGTGCTTCAGACCTGCGCATTTACAGACAGCATGGATGGACATGTGGTCATTGCATATTCCCGCAGAAAGAAACAGGATGCTGACCCTGCACAAAAGAGAATGCTCTGATTTCAGTCAACTGAAAAAATGACTTTCATCAGATCCTCACAAACTTTGAGTCATCAAACAAGATTGCAAGCGGAAATTCAATCAAAAAGCATACATCCCAACGGAAATTGTCTGAAAACAAAAAGCGATGGAAAGAACGAGCTTCAGAACCAAGGACCACATGAGATAAAAATACTGAAACTTTTGTTTTGATGGCATTTCCATCTTCTGATTTGTCGTCTTACCCAACTGTGTTTGTGTGGCTCTGAGCCTTCCCAAGTTCCAAAGGGTAGATGGCGGTGGGCGGCGCTCAATTTGATCAACTTGGCGAAAAACATCTCCGCTTATCCATGACATGTTGTGTAAGACACTCATGAGAGTGTCAAAATGCACTGTTTAAGGACTACAAGTGTCTCATCATGCAGGTCTACACCGTCGATTCATGAAGCGCTTCCACTCAACTCATACTATGCCTCACTATGCCTCACTGCGCCTCTCTGCGTCTATCTACCGGAAGAAGACTGCCTCGGCACCTACCCGTGTGAAGTTCCCTTTTTGTGTTCTTTTTGTTGGCTAACCTTTCTGTCAATGTCCTTGGTAGTCCTTGGTCTGCAACAAGGAGGGGCATATAACGCAGAAAAAACAATTCAATAGACTAACTCCTGCGAGGGACTGTATATTCGTGACTCCTACATTTTTGCATTTTGCTCACCCAGTATCATAAATCACGCAGATCCAGAAACCTGACTGCTTTCTTTCAGATTTCTTCGACTTTTTTTATTTGTGAAGATCTCTTCTCTCATTCTTTCCGTTTGATGTTTTCTTTTGATTTTTTTTTCATACAGTAGACTGACGAACAGTCAAACAGGCATCCACACATGCACACACGCACACGCACACACATATACACACACACACACACACACATACACATGTAGGGAAAGTAAGAGATAGAGGGATAAGGAAAAGAAGACAAAAATATGAAAAACGTGGGGGAGGGGTCGATGGAGTAGAGATACGTCCATGAAAAGGCCACTGCTGACTAACAATTTCCTCCTGATCCGACTCTGAAGAGTCGCTCAACAGATCCTGCAAGGAGGGTGGTTTGCAAGCATACTTCATCTTCTTTGTTCCATGGAAAGAGTGATAAGCGAAATCAGGATTTGAATCCCTCTCTTTGGACTGCGCTGGAACACCTACATCAGATCACTCCACCACAGGGTCACGCAACTTTTTCTCATTTCCTTATATAAGTCTGAATTTCTTTCTTTTTCTTGCCAACCTTCTTGAACAAGCTCATCTCCCCCTACTTTTAATCCCAAGAGCGGCTGACACTTCTCTCTGCCAGCGTACATGCATCCACGCACAACCAAAAGTCCACACGTACGGGGTCACAAAGAACTTGGATCAGACACAAGAAGGCCAAAACAACACATGAAAACATGGCAACACCTCCCAGCATGTCAGTGCCCACACAGACCTCCAGGGGTTGCATGTCTTTACCCAGGCTGACCTCCGATGTTTCTGCCACTAACTTTGCACAAAGCCGAAAGGGCTTGCCAGAAACTCAAAACAACGCTCCCGAGAGCCTGAAGGGTCAAATGGGAACGGCTTTCCAGTCTTTTTGTTAAAACAATGCTCCCGAGAGCCTGCAGGGCTGAACGGGAGGGAATGCCAGTCAATCTAGACTCTTTGAGAAAACAGGGGGCGTGCTTCCTTCTACTGACTGTCAGACTTGCTGAACTTCTTACCATATATAAAGCACGGGACTCTGCCCAATCCAGCGCCTTGCAACAATTCGTTCATCTCTATGTATGTTGATCGATACAATCATTAATTCTGATCCTTTCAAAACAATTCAGTTCGCGCGCCTTGCGCGCGGAAGTAAGTCTGCATGCATGCAAGACTATATCAGACTATATTAGACTATATGTGCAGCATGCTTGTGTGGTTTTTTTATCCAGGACCTCATATACCTCTTGAGGGTTTGTATATAATACTACTATGCATGATTATTATAGCACGTACTAGATAACACCACAAAACAGACCAACACTAACCATGTATACTAGTAGCATGCATCAGGAGTCTGAGCGAGAGGATCGTGGGCAACGTAGCCTAAGGCAACGGTGAAGACAAGGGCCATATGTCATTAGTTATACAACAGGAGACGTAGCCGCAGTACAGGCCCTTGGGGAGGAGGACAACGTACTTGACATGAAAGATTGGTTAATTTATAAGACAGGTTAATTCTAAACTAAGAAGAATGACATACCTACATACAATTTATATACTGATAATTGAGGGTTTTGTCATATATGTTACTTTGTCCCTCCTGTCCGGCCACCTTATGGCGTCCAGACAGAAGGTAAAGCGAGGACAAGAACCTTAGGGAAACTCTAGAGAAGGAACGTGAGCAACACTTAGTCAGGCAACAGTTTACAGCAGGTTTGGCTCTAGAGCGATCTGGGATTCCAATCAACTGGGTTCATTCTATCATTGTACAGTTTCTACTCATTCCTCTCTCTCAGACTCTTAGGAGCTCTCAATCTATGCCAAACAGACACCAGACTCAAACGATGCTATCCGTTGCTCAAGTGACATGTTGCATGCTTGAATACGAAAGTCAGACTCGATTTCAACAACTTTGATCGACGCGCGCAACACGTACGAAGCAAAGCGCGGCGGCGGAGCCTGGCGTCGGCACGTGGGCTCATTCAGATATATCGCATGCGAGGGTCCAGAGGGCGGCGCCACAGGGTAGGACTCCACAGATCCCCCCCGGCCACAGACAAGAAAATCGCGTCCCCGCGATCAGCCAGACACATTCAAGCATGTACGGAAAGGGAAAAAAGGTGAGCAAAAGAACACAATCAACCAGACATAATGCAAACCCATATAACCAATAGAATACTTCAAAGCATGTAGTCGAAGGAATGAAATCTTGAGCGTCCTCGCACCATAACAGATGCAAGGAAGGGCAAATCAAGACAACAGACATTAACGAACGAACGGCCGTGAACGGCAGCCAGTCAGACCTATCGGAGGGAGACGCCTGGCGGTACACCATCTGGCTTCATGCAGATGCTCGCGTAGAGACGGCTAGCTCCACCAAGGCCCCCATCAACTCCCGTACTGCGAGGGGGAGAGGCGATACCCAGAGAACCCAGAGGGCCTCCAAAGCACCGGCATCCCCCTGTAGGGAGAAGATACAAAACGGATACAGAAACATGCACGGGCTGTCCCCTCGCTTTTTCTTTTTTTCTTGTTGAACTAGACATCTCTTTAAAGATTTCTTCTCTCTTTGCTCCTCCTCTACTCATTTTCTCTCCGCCTCTTCCAGTCTCTTTTTCTTAAATTAAGAAGGAAGCCAGGGATAACCCGACACGTTTCAAAGCAGCAGACAGAAACAAAAAAGAGACAGCGAATGAAGGCGCCCCCTCGTGCGCTCGTGCTCTCAGCCACATGAAGGGTCTGACTCCAAAGCCACACCCAAAGAAGAGAAGCCGAGAGAGAAGAAAGGTCACTCTTCCAAAAGAAGCTCCAGAAGTTCCAAATACACGGTACATGCGGTGCTCGACTTGTCGTTCTCGCAGTCCGCTTTTTTGAAGCTCAGCTTTGCAATAAGCTCAATCCCCCCCCCAAGTCCAGTGCAGGTTCGCAAAGGCAGTCACAGGCAGTCGTGGGTACACGCAGGCATAAGCGCACGGCGGCGGCAATTAGGCAGTCCTCTGCCCGTCTCATACGTAGCTGATGTAGGGGTAAGCAATCGACATCGAGTTCTTGTTGACAGAAGGACTTGGCCGTCTCATCAAGCACAAACACATTTTCGCGCATGTCAGTAGCTGCATAAAGGGAGGGAGGGAAGGGACCGGACACATTGCAGACTGCCCCACTGGTTTCTTTCTATCTTGTCTCTTCTTTCTGTCTCGTTTCATCCCCTTGCTGCTCCTTTTGACATATGACCTCTCAACTCCAGACAAAAGACGCTCCAGTCACACTCAGTCGCTAGTATTTCGCATGCTCTCGGCCAGCCTCGATTCGATTCGCCCCCCCACCCTGAAACAACCCCCCTCTCCCCCTCTTTCTCACCCTTTTTCCCTCCCTTTCCCTCCCCCTTTGTTTCCACTTTTCACCCCCTCTTCCCCTTTCCCCCCCCTTCTCCCTCCCTTTCCCTTCCCCTATGACCCGCTTTGCCCTTCCCGATCCCTGTTAAAAATTTTGCCGGCGCCGGCGAGAGATGAGGCGGCAGCTGCCGTGTGCCCTACTCTGTCTCTCAGTAGGTCTGCCGCGACCTTTCTGCCTCTCTTGCCGTCGAGGGCAGGCTCGATATCATTTTGTACCCCTTTCTTACTTCCCCCTCCTTTCTACTCCAGGCTCGCCGCGTCGGGGTCCCAGAGCAGAAGGCCTTCCCCGGCTGGCACACCGGCCGTCACCACGTTGGTCCATGTGGTACGCCGCCATCCGTCCCTTCTGTCTGTTCAATATGCAAGCAGAGTCTCGCACATCTGATTGAACAGCCACTCATCGAACGATCTACATGACAGACGGACAGCCAGAAGCGACAAGCTCTCTCTCGGAAGAAAGTGACAACCTTGCAGACATATGGGAGAGGCGAAGGGCGTCTTCTTATGTTTAGACGCTGTCGGAGGACCAGTCCAGACAGACCCAGACACGCTAGAGGTGTTTGTAGGCCACGAAGGTGGTCAGCCTCGCGCAGACAAGCAAGCAACCAACAGCAAAAATAAGTGAAGGTGATCAGCCGACACTCATCCGGAAGACGGAGATAGTTACAGAATCAAAAGGCATAAGAAAAGCACTCTACTGGCCATTTGGATTGCGATCTGTTCGTAGGCGGCATTCTCAATGAAATCAGGCTTCTCGAAGTCCCGAGCAACACCAAGCAACGTCTCCACCATCGGCTTTGGCGACCTCTAACGATCTTCAGGCTCTCCATCCAAGGAGAAAGGAAAAATCCAGGATCAGACTCGAAGGGGATCTCCGAAACAGGGCTTCAGGCAGCTTGGGACGCAAGGGGACGCTGAATTCCCCTACTCACAGTCTCTGCCTAACCATGCCCGTATCGTTGCAATTGGATTTCAACTGTTGCACAAAGAGACAGATCTGGTCTCCATCACAGAAGGAAAACGAGAGTCGACACTCATCGAGCTGAGCGGTCACCACAATGCTTTGTCCCTCCTGTCCGGCCACCTTATGGCGTCCAGACAGAAGGTAAAGCGAGGACAAGAACCTTAGGGAAACTCTAGAGAAGGAACGTGAGCAACACTTAGTCAGGCAACAGTTTACAGCAGGTTTAGCTCTAGAGCGATCTGGGATTCCAATCAACTGGGTTCATTCTATCATTGTACAGTTTCTACTCATTCCTCTCTCTCAGACTCTTAGGAGCTCTCAATCTATGCCAAACAGACACCAGACTCAAACGATGCTATCCGTTGCTCGAGTGACATGTTGTATGCTTGAATACGAAGGTCAGACTCGATTTCAACAACTTTGATCGACGCGCGCGACACGTACGAAGCAAAGCGCGGCGGCGGAACCTGGTGTCGGCATGTGGGCTTATTCAGATATAGCGCATGCGAGGGTCCAGAGGGCGGCGCCATAGGGTAGGACTCCACAATGTCGTATCCCCATACAATTCATACACTTACTTTGTTGCTCTTTTAAAAAATGTATACCAGCTAGTGGGGGCTGGGCCCGGCTGGCCATGTTTGCCATTGTTTGGCATACCCGCCGCACAGATACACCCCAACCAAACTATATTATTTAAAAAAACGTGAATGAGTTGGCTTTATAGCATGAAGTGACAAAATCAATTATAAAAAATTCGGCTTCTTTATTTAAGTGTGCAACTTACACTGCTAAAACAGGCTAAAAGAGCCAGATTTTTTGAAAAACTATTTTTAATATGCGGAACCCCCTTGACACTCCACTCTGTCTTGAAATGGATTTTTCAATGCTGGCCGCGTCTGCGGTATGGTTCTTTCAAGACTGTCTGCAGTAGAAGTTATTCTACAAAAAAATTCAAGTGTACTTCATTTTTAAATTGACCAGCCTTCGGCCGCGTGCTACCTTTAAATTAAGCAGGCGTTTCAAGTTTGGCCACGCCTACAGCGTGGCATTTCAAGTTTACTGGAGTGTCAGAGGGGTTACTGGTATAGATGAATCATGAATATGTCTCTCTAACCCCCCTGACACTCCAGTCTGTCTTTAAACGGATTCTTCAATGTTGGCCATACCATGTAATACCTATACAGTATGGTTGCTTCAAGAGTGTCTGCACCTGTGACACAAAGTTTCAAATATATGTGCGTACATGTGCCTCTAGAGTTGTTGTATGCTGCGGCTGTGGTGCGTCCCACTCAGTGGTTCTGGCATACCCCGGCCAGGCACCTCGCTCACGCATGTGCGGGCACGGGGGCCACGGCTGGATTCAATCCTGAACGGCAGAATAATTGTTTCTGCTTGCTTCTTACTGAGATCGATCCACACTGGTTGAAACCCTTTTTCTCTTCTAGTCCTCTCTAATAGTCCTTGGACTTAAAGCCGGCAGAAGTACCTTCATTCACTATGTAGCTATATTTGTCCTAGGTTGTTAGCCACTAAACATAACAATAGTTGAACTGTTGTTGTAAGAATTGAAAACTAACTTTTTATTAATATACTTATAATTTGTTTTGGCTGTGCCCTTGACGGCCTTTGATACACCACTTTTAAGTTAGCGGTGCGGGCGTTTTAAGTCTGGCCACGTCTATGGCGCGGCGGTGTTTCAAGCTAGGTTTCAAGTTTGCTGGAGTGTCAGGGAGGTCGTTTCTCTATTAGATTCTATACAAGTGACTTTTTTTAAATATGCTGAATAATCAGCCTGAATTATACTTGTATTATATATATTCATAATTAAGCACTGTTAGTTTGAACGTCTAACTCTTATGAGAAATCGGCGCCTCCAAACTTTGACCAAAATTGGTAATTTAGCTTTCTAAATTACTTTAGTTTACTATTCTAAATTACTTTAAATTACTCTAAATTGCTTTAAATTACTTTAAATCTAGCTTTAAATTACTAAGCTGAATTACTTTAAATTACCAGCTTTAAATTATTCATCTAAATTAATCAAACTTGTATCAAACTTGTACAAACTTGCAGGGTCACACGGTACTTCAGCTCAGCTCTATTTAATATATACTTAGAATTTAATACATACCAATTTAGTTAACAACATATAGTTACGTAGTAGTAAGACTCCAGATTAGAATTTAATGTTACACATGCAAAGTCCAATATACATGAACACATACATACACATGATACATATTATATACATAATCAAATATAATCACAAAAGCTTCTAGCTAGGCCTCTAGCTTTTTTTTTTTTTGACGTTTTTTTCAAAACTTTCTTCATGTTTTACTTTTTTTAGTAACGATTCTGTCTGCTAGCTTTTTCGCTCTCTTTGATCTGCAATTAGCTAGGCAATTAGCGAGGTGGAAAGGAAGGAAGGGACTCCTGCGGGTGGACCAACCGGCCGGCCGACCGATTTGGATCCCACTTCTTTGACCCGACCCGGCCTCCCTCCACATTCCCCCTCGACGTCTCCAGCTTCTCTTTTTCAATTTTCGACTGGCTTACGTTCAGATTCCGGCACAGCACCGTCGCCTCACTCTCCCACGGGTAGAATCGTACAGACACAGACAGACCGACACACAGACAGACACACAGACAGAAAAGTGCATACACGCATGGTCCCCACGTAACCATGTGTGAACGGACGGATTGGGAGGGAGAGTAGACAGAGAGACAGAGAGCAACCAAAAGTACGTCTCAAACGTTCACCAGATGCACCTCCAACTCGAACGTTCTGACCCCAAACACTGAACACACGCACTTGCAACTCAAAGAGATTGATCCTAAGGAAAGCCACGCCCACACAAACAAACGTGCACAGAAAGGAGAAGACAGAAAAGACGAGATCCTTTTTCTTTCTTGCACTAAGAAAAGAGAAAAGGACCTTCGTTGTCATCAGACGTCTACATGCCACACAGATCGAGATTGGATGAATGAAGAATCGCCCAATGAAATTCAGCTGGGAATATTCAAGACACAGAGAAGAAGAGGAAGAAAAAAAAAACACCGGCCTCCCGGTGTCTGTTTCCGCCTTTCGCTCGTTCAAACTCTTTTTCTGTTTCTGCCTTCCTCGTGACAAGGAACAAAGATTGATCTGTTGGCCCACCCTTTTACTTTACCCCTTTTCTCTCCGTTGACCCAAACCGTCAGCATGGAGCACATCCATCAATCCTCAAAGAGTTCCCCCTGCCATCCGTTTTTTCTTTCACGGACCATATCAAGTCACTCAACCGGCCACACAGTAGATCGGCCAGCAAGCACAGAACGCAGAGAGACAGAGAGAGAGAGAGAGAGAGAGAGAGAGAGAACAGAGGGAGGAATGAAGACAGAATCCATCGGACAGTCACCCAAGGGGCCTGTCGAAGTCATTCAAGTGCATGAGGTGCCGGTGGATGACCGACCGGACCGGCAGGAAGAGGGGTGACGAAAGAACAAAGAGGACAGAGTCACACAAGGGAAAACGAACAAGACGAAGAACAAACATAAATGAAATAGAAAAGGAGTCGCAAAGACAAGCACTTTTCTCTCTTTTCTCTTTGTTTCCTTTCCAATCCCACCCAAGTCCCTTTTGTTTTATTCTTATGGAAGGCGACGCACTACAAGAAGAAGATAAAGAGAAAGAGAGACAGGAGACAGACTCTCAAACTAACCCTCTCATCCTCGATTGAGGAAAGAAAGCAACAGTCTTGTCACCCACCCACCATGTCCATCCATCCATCTGTCCATGCGTCGATCCTTCCCTCCCCCCTCCCTTGAGAGACAGACACAGCACGACAGGGGGGCAGTCTCACTCTTCAAACCCTCCTCCACGCACCCCTGCTGTCCCCCCTCCTAATGGGACTCGCACCACTCCCTGGCATTTTGGAACATGCGGATCCAGGGGGTCACCCCGGACGCGTACCAGGCGTCCAGGCTCTGTGCCCTCCCGCTGGTCACCTTCCCGTCTGCCCCCTTCTGTCTCTTTACCCTCATCCTCCTGTCCTTCGACAGAACCTCATTCGGCACATGCGGCCACTGCCAGGGCAGCACACACCGCTCGGGGTGGGGCATCAGGCACAAATGCCGCCCGTCTGCAGAGCACATGCCTGCAACTCCCCCCTCAGACCCATTCGGGTTGAACGGATACTTCTGTGTCACCTGACCGTAGTCGTCTACGTAGCAGAAGGAGATCTGTTGGGATTTTTTCAGTTTGGAGATGGCAGAGGAGCCCTCGGGGAAGAAGGCCTTTCCCTCTCCGTGGGCACTCCACACAGGCAACACTGCCCCCTCCATCCCTCTCAACATGATGGCCTTCGTTTTCTGAATCTCCAAACAACTCCACCTGCTTTCAAACCGTCCACTTTCATTCCACACAAACCGAGGCTGCATACTATCCTTCCCCTCCTCTGGTTCCTCGTACCCCCCCGGTACCCACCCGAGAAGTGCCATCAATTGGCACCCATTGCACACACCCAGGGAGAAGGTATCGGAACGGGAGGCAAAGTGGGAGAACGAATCTCGGATCTTCGGGTTGAATCGAATCGAGGCAGCCCAACCTTTGGCGGAATCGCAAACGTCGGCATACGAAAAACCACCCACAAAGACCACCCCCCTAAAATCGGAGAGACTAGTTTTCTCGTTAATCAAATCCGACATCGTCACATCATACGCAGCGAACCCTGCGAGATGGAACGCAGCGGCCATTTCACGATCCCCGTTGCTCCCCTCTTCCCTCACAATCGCCACCCTGACCTTCTCACCAGAGCTCAACACTGTCTCTGGAGTGGCACTGTAGTCAAAGCTGACTTGGACCTTCGGGTCGCTAGGTCGACCTGACAGTGCTGCCTGCTCTGTGGCAACGCATTCAGGGTTTGCCTGGAGACGGTCCAATTCGAAGGACGTCTGTTCCCAGGCGTCTCGAAAGGTCGCGACGCTGCCTTCCAACACCACACGACCTCCGTAGGAAATCTTGGCGGTCTTGTCGGCACGGCCTGTGCCAATGCGGAGAGCCTCGAGGCCCTTCGCGTGGAAGGCCCCGGCAACGGAGTCTGCATCTGCCTTCTCGACTTCAAGGACGATGCCGGGGCCCTCGCTGAAGAGACCAATGAGGGGGTTGGGGGGGAACACACCCGGGCGAGGCTCGATCACGATGTCAATTCCTTGGTTGCCTGCAGAGAGGAAAGGAAAGAGTGCAGGGAACGAGTACATTAAGTAAGTCCTACATTGACTTACTGATTGGGGCACGAACGAAGAGGGAAATCGAAGCCTCGAAATTTCTTGTTGCATTTGCTTCCTGGCCGCACTGAAGTGCGCCCTTCTTTTTTGTCGTTTGTTCGATCGGTCGGTCAGTCGGTCGGTCTATGTATCATTTCACTTCCACATTAATCATCTTTTGTTCTTTGTGTGTGTGGTGCATCTGTTGCTTTCGTCTGCAGTTTTCCCATGCACGCAAATTGACGCGCCGCTCTAACCCCCTGACGAGAATTTATCCATCATGTCAATCACCCCCCTCCTCCCTACACACATGCATCCACGCACGCACCTGCAAAGGCCATCTCCATCAGACAGGTGATCAGGCCACCGTCAGACCTGTCGTGCCCTGCAGCGATCGTGCGGGTCTCCAGGAAGCCCTGTGTGACCTCCCTGCAGGATGAATGAAAGAAAGAAGGCCAGTCAGACCAATGCTCAAACAAAAAAACAAACAGAGGGTCAGACCCAATAGCAACGCATATGAGAAAACGCATCACAGAGCGGCCACCAGCTTGCTTTCTCTGTCCACCCTCAGAAAAGATCAAAGGGGAGGAAAGTACAAATGAGTCGACGGAAGATAATCAAAAGTGAAGAACTCACACCACGCCGGGTGTGTGTGAATGATAGGAAGGCATGAAAAGCTGGGAAGTCAGCAGGAAGGAAGGAACGTGAGAGAGGAAGGGTGGAAGGAAAAAATCCAACCGTAACATCGCTCCTCCCTCCAGCGAAATTTAAAAAGAGAGGATGGAGACAACAGGGAGCCTGCCAAACCAAACTCACCACATGGCTTTGAAGTCCGCAGGTGGGGAGGCGTCTGGAACGAGACCGAGTGCATCGATCTCTGCGGCCCCCGCCGCCGTCTCATCCAACACCACCGCCACCTTCCCGTACACCTGTGCGAACGCACTCCCGGCCAGACCTGCACCTGCCCTGAGCAGGTCAAGCGCTGCGAGGGGGTTCTGTCCCCTGTCGAGGGGCACGAAGATCAGCACTCCCTCTTCCTGCAATTTCAAATCGGGGGTGACTGTCTTAGTCACATCGGGACAGGAGACATAGCACGACAGGGTCATCTCCCCAGGCGCCTTCACTGTCTGCCCATCGGCACCAGAGCCGGGGACAGGGGCGACTCGTGCAGCCATTGACAGAGAGTCCTTGCCGCCATCCACAGCGGCCCCGATCTCAGACAGGAAGGCCGAGAAGGCCTCCATGGCCTTGTACATTGCCGCTCCCTCACTGTCGAGCTTGGCGGCATACATCCAGTTCAACGAGGCCTTGATATCCTCTATCGCAGTTGCTTGGGCCCACACCAGATTGGTGAGTGACTCGGCAATGCACACACGGGCCATGGTGGCGGGATCCACGAGGCCCTTGATGGGCTGCTCTCCGATCGAGATGGCAGTGCCAGTCAGGCTGAACTCAGACATGGCAACAACAGCCACATCGGCGAGTGTGAGCTGCAGTGGGCCCACACACTGCTGCTGTGCGATGAGGCCTGTGACGGATCGGTCAACCTTGGTGGTTAGATACCGTTTGGAGGCGACAGAGGCGAGGCGAATGACGCGTTGGAAAGCAGAGGCTACTGAGAGGTCCTTCTCTCCCGAGAGGGACGAGAGGGTCAACACAGGGGAGGAGGGAGAGGTGAGTGCCTTGAGTTTGGCCCATGCCCCTGCAGTGGACTTGAACACCTTCTGGGGCATCTTCCCGAGGACTTTCTCGAGGGGAAGGTTCACGGGGACACTGCCGTCCTTGCTGTCTCGCACCTGAGTTAATGCATTGGGAGGGGAAGGGAAAAAGAAGGAAGACCGAAGAAACAAGAGAACGAGAAACAGAAGTGGGGCAGAGTGAACAACGCAAAGACGCAGGCAATGACGCAGTCACTGAAGCAGGAAGGCCAAAAGGTCTTTTGAAAACGGCAGATAGACTGAAAGAGCAGGAGAACGGTACAAGCATCTCAGAGAAGAGCACAAAAGCGGGGAAAGGGGGATCCAAACAGAGAGGGAGGGGGAGAACGCACGCACTTATTCATTCGCAATTTGAGAATCAATCAATGCTCTTCTCATCATACTCATTTCCCACTCCCCCACTGCTCCCCCCAGCCCGGGGTACGCAGAAGCAGTCAGTCCCTGCGCTCGACCCTACGCGAAACCTCCTACCCACCCACCCACAGACAGACAGAAACACAACTGACTGACCTCCACTATGCCGTTGCCAGTAGTGTGTCCCACGACTCTGTACTCACACCTTTCCCTGTCGCAGATCTCTTTGAAGACCCCCACCGAGGAGGGCTTCAACAGAAGACCCCAAGATTCTTGGTACTCTGCCCCCCAGATCTCCACAACACTCAGCGTCGGGTCGGCAGACGCGATGTCACGGAGATTGATCACCCCCCCCTGTGGTTCTGTAATCTCCTTCAATACATTCCCTGCCCCCCCCGCCCCTTGGTCATGAATCGAGACAATAGGGTTCGCATCCCCCAACTCCGCACACGTGCGGATCACCCTCCACGCCTTCTGACACATCTCTGCATCCCCTCTCTGCACTGCGTTGAAATCAAGATCTGCCTGGTTGTCCCCCGCAACCATGGAGGATGCTGCACCCCCCCCCATACCGATACGATACGCAGGACCCCCCAATTTCACAATCAGGTCATTCGGGGCAGGTTCTTCCTTTTTTCGGTGACGTGCGTCCATCATACCCACACCCCCTGTGAACATAATGGGCTTCACCCACTCCCTCCTCTCCACCCCATCCGCACTCTGCCCCCCACTCAACCGCAACGGAATATTCGCCCCAAACGACCGAACATAGCCCTGAATGATGGGCTCCCCGAATTTGTTTCCGTAATCGGATGCCCCATTGGAGGCCTCAATCAAGATCTTCAGAGGAGAAGCCATGTTGGGGGGGTAACGCCAAGAGGCGTCCTCCCAGGGCTGATCGTACCCCGGGATGTGCAACTGCCCTACGCAGTAAGCCGCAGTGCCTGCAACCACAAGGGAGCCCTTACCGGTGGCCATGCCGTCTCGCAAACGGCCCCCTGTGCCTGTCTCTGCACCGGGGAAGGGCGCAACCCCGCAAGGGAAGTTATGGGTTTCTGCGGTGAGTGTCAGGTCGTACTCTTTTTCGATCAACCCATACACCTTCGCATTCCCCACCTGCTCCCCCCCCGCTTGAAAGGCTTTGAAGGAGAAACCTTTCTGGGCAGATGAGTTATCCTTGAAGGCAACTGTGGAATTTCGTGGGTTCAGCTTGACAGGTTTCTTCACCATCGAGAACAGAGTCTCAGGCATATCGACTCCGTCAATGACGATCTTACCGTTGAAGAACCAATGTCTAGAGTGCTCAGAATTGCCCTGAGCGAGATCGAAACACTCGACACTGGTGGGGTTTCTCTTCAAATCTTCCACAAACAAGCGCGTGTAATAGTCCAAATCCTGCTCGTCATACCCCAAACCCATCTGCCTGGAGATGTCAACCAAAGCCTGTCGGCCCTTTCCAAGCACATCGACCTCCAGCCATGACTCAGGCTGGATGTCGAGTTTGAAAGATTCGATAGGCTTTTCGTACACGCACTGTGTCATTCTGTCATGGACATGGGCCAAAAAAGCGGCCTTGAAGTCCTTTGTGAGCACAGACGCATCCGTCCCTGTCTTGACCAGGAGACGCTTGGAGCGTTCCACTCGAATGACCATGTCAAGGCCGCAGTGCTCGCAGATGGAGACGGCGTTGGTGCTCCAAGCAGTGGCGAAGTTGAGCCGTGGGCCGACCTCGAACAGCCACTGTGTAGGGTCGTCAGCAGATGCAGAGAGGAAGGGTGACTCTCCGAAGTTCTCCTGCTCGAATGTCTCGGAGAGAATCCACTTGAGCCTCTTCTTCTGGTCCGGATCGAGGGCCTTGGTGATCTCAACGTTGTAGCAGGTCTCGCTGTCAATCTCCAGGACGTCCGTCTCCAAATTCTCTTTCTTCAGCTCCAGCAGAATCTGACGGAGTTGGGCATCCGTCAGGCACGGTTTTCTGAAGAAACGAATGATGCTTGACATGGTGATGGACAGATCAGCTGCTTTCTCTGAGACTGGGAGAGACGGGCAGAAGAACTGAAGAAGGAGACAGAAGGCACGATTGATTCAGCCTTCAGCCTCTGTGACGATACAGTTAGGTCTCTCCCCTTCAAGGAAATACAGAAAAACGGAAGAAACGAGGAGCCTTTCTCTTCAAGAATTAAAGACAAGAAATACAGACAGACAGAGCCAGGCTCAAAGAGCGTCTGACTGGTTGTGGGAGCTCGAGGCCTTACTCAAGTGGCGAAACGCAGCGCAGAAAACACGCCTGCTTCAGTCCCGCATAAGACAAGCTACAACGATATGAGGATCCGTAGGAGCTGGTACAAGTCAGGTAAGTATCGACTGCCATGACGTGCAATTCTCGGCAAATCTCGGCAATTCTTCCCTGCAGGCACATGCATGTGACGTCGAGAGACGGCTGTTTCAGTTTGGCCCCGGAAAACTCGCGCGTGCGTCAAACTTATGCATGTCGTGCATGGAGGGGCCCTTGAAAGCGAAAACTCCTTTCAGTTTAGGCGATCTGCTTCGAACCCGAATCACCTGGTAGACAACCAGGCATGCTACCATTACACCAACAGACCTCTGGTTTTGTGCTGTGTCGACCTGACACTCAGCTCTCTGTGCAGGTTTCCTGCTCATAAAGGCAGGCAGCAGGAGTCTGGCTTCATGGATGGTACTTGTGAATCCACCGGAGACGGCGTACGTAGACGGATCTAGAGACGGATAGTGTGAATTGGAGAGCTTAAGACTTTGCTTCCCAAAGGTCAAAGCAGCAGCGCTTCATTTAATAGCCTCCAAAAAGTGTGTCTGAAGTCTGCCGGAATAGATTTACAGTTCATTCGAACTTCTTTCTGCCAAAAGCAGTCTGGAAGGCCCAATACCGTTTGCCCGTCTCCTTCTTGCTTTGAAGGGTACTCGCGCAGGTGTTCTCTCTTTGACCACTTCATCAGCGTGGGCTGCCAGTCTTGTGTCTGAACGAAGACTTTGCTCCTTAATCTCATCATGCCCTTGCTAGCTGTGGTTCTCCTCTCCACCACCTTTGTGGTTTCTGTTCAATCCTTCTCCTTCCTTCCAGCCGTCTCCTCCGAAAAGCAGGTCATACGATCGGGGAGGCAGGCACACAGGACAGAACAAGGAAGCGAAAACAAGCTCAGCAGACCCAGCACGTCACTCTACGGGACATATGAGAAGAAGGACCCCATCGTTCGTCAGTGGATCGGTGGCATTGCCAGCAGTCTCCTGAAGCAGGCAGCCACACAGAAAGCCGATGACCCCTCTCTGAGTCCACTCTGGAACGCGGTGAACCGTCTGGACGGGGACGAAGTCAGGCGTCTCCTATCTCAACGACAAGTACTCATAGACACAGACGAGAGAAACCCAGAGGGCGACACCCCCCTTCTGTACATTGCACGGAAGGGTCACTATAAGTACCCCCCAGAGGAGATCCCTCTGGCTCTCATCGATGCCGGAGCAGATATGGAGGCACGCAGCCGCTCTGATGGTCTGACGGCTCTGCAGATTTCATTGAAGAGCGGATGGCAAAACATTGCCGAAGTGCTGCTCCAGAACGGAGCTCGGTCCGACCCCAAGCAAGTCGAACCAATTCGGGACCAGATCACGTGTCCCGACTGCAAGACCATTGCCAAGAGGTTGGAAACCCAGACCGACTAGGAATGCATGTATGTGGCTTACAGACTTGTTTCTCTCAATCCTCTGTACATGTCTTTGTGCTGAGAACGCATGATCTTGTTCCAGCCGGGATCTCTTTTTCAGGTGCCGCCAAGAATGCATGCCGCTTCGTTGTAAGCTTGTGGCGTGAGTGCGGTGTTGTAGGCTGAGTTGCCAGTAAAGACGCCCAATGCTTCATTCGTGGTCCTGCTAGTTTTTTATCTGGCTTGCTGTCTTTGGCGCCTCTCTCCCCTCACATTCGGTTCTCTCTCTGTCCCCCCTCCCCCTCCCCCGTTCCCCCGACTCTCTGCGTCTGTGTTTGTGGGTGTGTATGTGAGAGAGAGAGGAAGAGAGAGAGAGAGAGAGAGAGAGAGG
>JAHBMJ010002152.1:0-22157 GCA_018398765.1 Chromera velia | reverse complement strand
GAGCGAGAGAGAGAGAGAGAGAGAGAGAGAGAGAGCGAGAGAGAGAGAGAGAGAGAGAGAGAGAGAGCGAGAGCGAGAGAGAGAGAGAGAGAGAGAGAGAGAGAGCGAGAGCGAGAGAGAGAGAGAGAGAGAGAGAGAGAGAGCGAGAGCGAGAGAGAGAGAGAGAGAGAGAGAGAGAGAGCGAGAGCGAGAGCGAGAGAGAGAGAGAGAGAGAGAGAGAGAGAGAGAGCGAGAGCGAGAGCGAGAGAGAGAGAGAGAGAGAGAGAGAGAGAGCGAGAGCGAGAGCGAGAGAGAGAGAGAGAGAGAGAGAGAGAGAGCGAGAGCGAGAGCGAGAGAGAGAGAGAGAGAGAGAGAGAGAGAGCGAGAGCGAGAGCGAGAGAGAGAGAGAGAGAGAGAGAGAGAGAGCGAGAGCGAGAGCGAGAGAGAGAGAGAGAGAGAGAGAGAGAGAGCGAGAGCGAGAGCGAGAGAGAGAGAGAGAGAGAGAGAGAGAGAGCGAGAGCGAGAGCGAGAGAGAGAGAGAGAGAGAGAGAGAGAGAGAGAGAGAGCTGACAAACAAAAAAAAGCGGGCCGATGGTATGAAAGATTCAAAATACACTGACAAATCCCTGGGAGAAAAACTTCACTTTTTCAGGCAGCTACCCACTCCACTCCAATCCAGCATGCATGCATGCATGCATGCATGCAGGCAGGCAGGCAGGCAAAGAAGCAGAAGAAAGTCCCCTGAGGGACCGGAGGGAGGGAGGGAAGGGAGACAGGGAGAGATAAGGAAAAGAATCAGCACAAAAAGAGCCGGACAGCACGCACGACAACACACCTCAGTAAACCGAATTCTCTGGTCGCCATCTTCGTCAAACTTCTTGAAGACCTGCAGTGTGCGAGGGAAACCACGCAAATGTCTAACAGGCCAACAGCGTAAGCGAATGAAAAGATCGACAAAACAGAGGCAGGCGGGTGCGCAGGAAGACTGAAAGGGGGACAATTGAAGAGGAAGAGAATCTGGCAAGCAGGCAGGCAGGCCGTAGACACGTACACTTCTACCAATTCACGGATGCGAGCGGATACACACTCAAGGCTTTAACTTCCCCTGATCAAGGACGAAACAAAGCCTGTCAGTTGCAGTCGCGTGCGCAAGTGAGTGCACAAACGATGAAACGCGCGCGGCATGGGAGCCGAAGAGGTTACTGGTCGCATGCACTTTCCGTTTCGTCCGATAATGACAAGGAAGGCAGGCAGAGAGCGAGCGAGAGAGAGAGAGAGAGAGAGAGAGAGAGAGAGGAAGACAGAGACAGAGTCTGACATAAAGAGAGAGAAAGAGGGGGACACAGACAGAGAGAGAGAGAGAGAGAGAGAGAGAGAGACAGAGAGAGACAGAGAGACAGAGAGAGAGACAGAGAGAGGAGAGTAGTGAAACAGACGACCCCCCTACCTGAGAGGCAACCTTGCGAAGTTCCTCAGGATTTGCGAGCATCCCTGTGATCTTATCCCGAACAACGGCGGCTGTTTTGGAGGTCTTGCGTCTGACTTCGGACCTCGACATCCTCCTGTCCTTCTCGAGGCCCCCCCCATCTGTTCCGTGTTTGTCTGCAGCAAGGACGCTGGCAGGGTCTCCGTCCCGGACGGCCTTGGACTTATCCTCCTTCGTTCCTGCGGAGCATGCATGCATGCATACAAAATTCTTTTTATGCATGAACGACTGCATGAAAATGAATGCATGGACTTATCCTCTTTGGTTCCTGCATGCGGATCAAGACGTGCAGGCAGGAGGCTGGGTTTTCTGTTTGACTATTGATGCCCACTGATGGAAGTGCGCGAAGCTGAAGCGAGTAGAGCACAAAGTCCAGACTGTTGTTCCACATGAAAGCAGGGAGGGGAACTTGGAAGGAAAAGAGGAGGCAGGCAAAATGGAAAAACTGACAGCCGCCTCAAGAGGAAAGAAAGAAGAGCAGAAGAGGAACAGTAAATCGAGAGAAGCAATAAAAAAGTCAGGAAACAGCTGGGAGAGAAGGCTTTCTATGAGACTTGCAGATGGCTGTACGTGTGGACTATTAGACGTTTTCTTTCGAAGGACGGGAGGAGCCAGAGGAAAAAGCGAGCTGCGGAGAGCAACGCGCCATACAGCCCAAACCCCTCGAATTCAGCCTGCAGATTTGTACGTCCGCGATTCTGTTCTGACATGAGCTGACCGACCCCTCGTGTGTAAACGTTCGTGACAGAATAAATATGCAAGATTAAACGCGAAAAGATGCCGTCCGGAAAGTTGCGTTTCTGACCTGCTGTGAATTGCACCCCTCGTGCTCTTTCCCTTTCTCTCTCACGCTCTCTCTCCTTCTCCTTCTCTCGTTCCCTCCTTTCCGGTTCTGTCGATCTTCTCTCTCCCCTCCCCCTCTCCCGCTCCCTTTCGCGTTCCCGCTCGTCCCTCGGGTCCGTTGTGCCGATCGTTTTTCTTGGCTTGTCTGCTCTCTCTCTCACGGGGCTCTCGGGGTTTTCTTTCGGAGGGGAGATCGTGAAGGTCGAAGGGCGCCTGCGTGTACACGAATGTGAATGGGTGCACACAGAGATGACCGGGAGAACAGACGAAAACATGTTCAACATACTTTATGAATGAGGTAGGATGTACCTAGTTTGCTTGAATTGTTCGAACAGAGAGACGGGGCAGAAGAGACAGAGAGACGACACGTGGGGCTCTCAAGCGTGTTTCGGCTTTGTCAAAAAAGTATGACTAAAAGAAAGGCAAAAGAACATTGGCCGAGAGGAAAAAGAGAAAAGAAGTGAGACACGCAAGTTGCCTTCTCTCGTCCCCATCGCTCCTTCCAGATTTTCTGGACGGCAAAGTGCTTACCCGCTTGAGGGCTTTTGCGCAGACTGTCCAGAGGGACTAGCGACTCTTTTCTGCTGCTGTGTGTGTGCCTGGACGTGCAATTCGGCAGCTGCCTCCAGGACAGAAGAGGCCATCGGGGAGTACTGTGACTGATGAAGGGAAGACTTGTGGGAGATCACAAGGGGAGTCGTCCCTTCCTTCTGGTTCAGCCGGCGGGCTGCCACAGTGGGGGTTGGACAGAATGCGGTCTGGCGGTACACGTGGTTGGACGTGTTCGGGGGGGGAGGACGCACAGTCACTGCCCCCCCCATCCCCACTGGGCTGGTTGAAGGTCTTTGGGCAGCCTGCTGTTGGGTTGGAGAGGCAAGCCTCCTCTCGGGACCTGCGTGTGAAAAAGTGAACAAAGACATTAGGCAGGAACCGTGTGCGTATCTGGTCTGATAGATGTGCGAAGGGGGCAAATTCGGGTTTGGTCAGGTCAGACAAAACATGCATGTGAAGAGTCAGGACGCGACCGAGACTTCGAATTGTTCTCATGAAACCGTGAGCGAAATTCAAAACCTCTCGTCTATGTGCTTGTATTTGGTTCAGACGGAATGACTCGCTCTGCACTGAGCATTCAGTGCAGAGTCTCCCGTGGTTACGAAGATTACTTGACACAAACAACACACAAAGAGGTGAACAAAACAATTTTTCTCAAAGATTGGCACATTGCCTGACCTGGAGATGCAGGCTGGTACGGCTGTTGCCGCGAGCCTGGAATATGCTGAGGGAACATTGTGCTTCCTCTTTGCTGGACAGAAAACTGTCACAGAGCTTCAAATTCCACGTTAGGTTCTTTCTCGTGCCTGTGGTTAGTTCAAGCAACACTGGAAACAACACAGTCACGAAACGTCACTGCAGAGCCTCAAAGCAGGGAGATGGTGTTCAGCTAGCTGAGAACCAAGTACCTACGCTTTGAAAAGTCGTAAATATTTCACAGAATGAAGAGATAGCTCCCAACAACGCCAAGTAAACCAGCTTTCATGAGTTATAATGAAGTGCATGTGTGCGGCAAACTGTATACGTGCTTGGTGCAGGCATGTGTCAAGAATCGGAAAATTACGTACCCGATTTTTCCTATACACATGCATGTGTGGTTCGCACGGAGCCACGTCCGAGCTAAAATCCATCATGCATTGGGACTGTCACAGACTGATCGATAACTTTGGTGATCGACCGTCGACGTGAATGTGATCCGACGGTCCTAAGAGCTTCGACTTTCATGCTGATCGAATCGCGTTTCAGATAACAATCCACGCGTAGACAGAGTGCCGTACTACACTGCTGAAACCATTGCCTTGGATTGCTCTCCCTTGCCGAGCGCGTCTGTGGCAGTGCCCGTCAAGAAAAATGTGGGGCCCGACGAAGATGCGCCGAAGGAGGTCTGATCGTCTCTTTCTGAAGCCGCTATGGCTGTGTGCCTGTCTTCTGTTTGCGGTAAATCCAGTGAGGTCCTTCACACACGTCCGGAGTCTGCGGTCATCTCTGGTGGACTCCGGAGAACGATTGGGGGGCGTCAGGCTGAAACCTTCTGCTGCCGTCTCCAGAAAGGGGAGAGGAGACGGCTTCAAGTCTCTCGGATCCCTAGATGGGGTCCCGCGGCCTTGCGCTCAGAATGGTGGAACGCAATCGTACAAAAACAGAAGAGAGGGTATGTGCATTGCGTACAGTGTGCAAGACGATCGGGAGGGGGGACCCGGATCGTCGTCGTCGAGCTTTGTTGCAGAGTTGGGGGGGAAGGGCTTGTCGATTTTGAAGGGAGAGGACGGGGGCAGTGCGAATGAAAAAGAGGCAACGGGGGATCCTGGGGAAGAAAAGGGGGAGACTCTCCCCGAAAATGTCCGTTCTACGGTTGGGGCTCTTCTTGCGGTTTTGATTTTGGCTTTTGCGGGGTCTTTCTGTATCAGTAGTGGGGTGCGAAACCTGAACGTGGCGGTGGACGCTGCCAACGAAGTGACGGGTTCAGTGTTTGATCCCAAGAACTTCTCTCCTGTCTGTGGGGCTAGTGACAACTTCTATCGGGCCCTTCAAGGGGCTGTGATTTCGATCGCTGGTCAAGAGGCGTATGAACAGTCAGTCAGCCAGTCAGTCGGTCAGTCTGTCAGTCCATTTGTCTTTCTACCTTTCCGTCGCTTTTGGGGCTGAAACGAAGGAGGAGCCAATGAGAGGAGTGCATAATGTCTGGCAGGCCATACAAGAAGGCGCTGTTTGTGCTCTACCCCCCCTGGAGAGGGAGAGGAGCATGCTTAAATTCGATGTGCTGTTTGTTTGTGCAGAAGAATTGCATGAGTCTTCCGAGTAAGAAGTACTCATTCTGCGTTCATGGAATTCTGCCTTATTCATTCTGTGTGGATCCGATTCACCCCTTGTCTCTGTCAGCAAAAGGAGAAAATAAAGTCTAGAGAGTCGGGCAGGGATCGCACAGTGTTCTGTACCTCATCCTGATGAGAGAAGAGATCAGGGATGTATGATGGCGAACACAAGAAGAAGGCTGAGATAATCTCTTTGTCAAGGGCCAAATTCAACAAAGTTGCGCAACTTTCAGAGAAAGAGAGAACGGATTCTTGTGGTGCAAAGGTAGATGGGGCTAGACGAAGAAGAGAGAAGCCAAAATGTGGCATCTGTTTCTCTGTAAGGCCAACAAGGCAAAATCAATCAACGACCCCCCTCTGTCTCTCCTTTTCTTCCTTCCTTCCTTCCTTGCTTTCTTTCTTTCTTTTCTTTTCTTTTCTTCTTTCTTTCTTTCTTTCTTTCTTTCTTTCTTTCTTTCTTTTCTTTCTTTCTTTTCTTTCTTTCTCTGTCTCTCTCTCTCTCTCTCTCTCTCTGTGTGTGTGTGTGTGTGTGTGTGTGTGTGTGTGTGTCCTTCTGCCGATCGATCGGTTGCTCGAGCAGGTTTGGTCCTCTCATTGCTGGTGCACTTCTTCGCATTCGTCTGGAGCTGTGCGTCTTGGAGTCCTTTTTTTACGAAGCACTGGTTCCCTTCATTCGGTGCGTCTGTGATTTTTGTTTCCGCGTGGCTCTTTTCTTTTCTTCTTTCTTTTTCTGCCTTCTTTCCAGTCTTCTCCTCTCTCAGTTCCTCTCTCTCCCTCCCTCCCCCCACCCTTCTCTCTCTTGTTGTGTTTGAGTGTGTGCATGTGTGGATGTGTTCATTTGAATCATGGGTGTTGACCCTTGTGCAGGGAGAAGGGCCTCTCGTGGGTCCTCCCTGCAAAGGAGACGCCAGAAACATTTTTGGCAGGGACCGTTTTCTCACGTCAGTCAGTCAGTCAGTCAGTCAGGGAGGTGGGCTCTTTCCTTCTTCTCTCAGTCTTTGCACTTTTCCCCTTTTGAATCCTTCCTTTTTTAGATCCTGCATGTCTCTCACTTCTTTTTTTTCTGTCCATTCCTGATTTTTGTTTTCTTTCTCTCTTTCTCTGTTCCTTCCTTCCTTCCTTCCTTCCTTCCTTCCTTCCTTCCCTTTCTTCCTTGCCTTTCTTTCTTTCTTTCTTTCTTTCTTTCTTTCTTTTCTTTCTTTCTTTCTTTCTTTCTTTCTTTCTTTCTTTTCTTTCCTTCTTTCTTTCTTTCTTTCTTTTCTTTCTTTCTTTCTTTCTTTCTTTCTTTTCTTTCTTTCTTTCTTTCTTTCTTTTCTGTTTACCGTGTTGGCCGAGCATAGTATGCTAATCTCTGTTTTTGTCATCTCCAATTTTTGTTTGCATGGTGGTGGTGTCTTTTCCGTTCCTGCAGTGGCCAGCAATTTCGTTCTGATCGGGTCTACTAAGGCCCTCGCAGTTCTTGCAACGTACCTTGACTTCTTCGTCGGGGTCCCTCTTCGCCTAGTGGGAGGGGGGTTCTCAAAACTAGGCAAAGGCAACGGGGGAGTTCGGCTGTTCCTTTTCTCTGTGGGGGCCCTGATGAATGGCGTGGGAAAAGTGTCAGAGGTCTGTGTGTCAGTCAGGGTCTTTTGTCTTTAATTCTGCTGTTGAGCTACGTGATTGTGCCAAGATCTTTCCGCCGTTGGTCTTCAGGGTGTGGAAATTATCGCGTCGCTTTTCTGAGACCCTGCCACTCACTGTTTGCCTTTCTTCCCCGCTCTTTCCCTCTGAGCCTCTCTGTCTCGGGCGGCATTTTTCTCTGTACGAAATTCATGACAGTACTGTTCGGTACTTTGGTGCTCGAAGAATGTGTACGTGCAGTCCTACGTGATTGACGCAACGATGGAAGGCAGGCATATATTAGTATGAGTGTGTGATTCTGTGCTTGCGTGCGTGCAGATCTTTCGCCGTGTGATCGAGTCTCTTGATCTGTTTGCGGGACGATACCTCCTGATCCTCACGACTGTTTACGTGATTGTCAAATTCCTCCACTTCAGGGTCTTCCCCGATTTCCCCAACGATTTCGAGCAGGGACTCTCCCTCCTCACCTCGCCGCCCAAATTTGAATTTTCTCTTCCTTCGATTCCCTCCGCACCGTCCCTTCCCTCTTTGAGTGCCCCTCAGGTTCCCGAGTTCGACTTCTCCAAAACACTAGGAGGTCTTCAGGGCAAGCTCGAGACCCTCCAAGAGCAATTGCCGAGCCTACCAAAGACACCAGAAGCAGAAACAGGAGGGGAAGCCCCGCCCCCCTCATTACTGAAGGACCTTCTTGAAGGCGGGGGAGGAAGTGGGGGAGGTGGGCAGTCCCCCTCAGCAGGACCACTTTCTCTTGACAGTCCTTCTGAAGTGGAGAGTGGGGCATCGAGTCCTGGTTTGGGGTTCTTTCAGAACGCCCAGCTCCCTTCTTTTCGGTAACAAAGGCGACTTACTTGCTTGGATGAGTATGTAGCTCCGATGGCGGAAAGGCGCTGATCCCTTCGGTTCGCCCGTTTGTTTGAGAACTTTCAGTCGAAACATTTGTCACCCATGCCCCCAGGGAAAGGGACGGAGGAGGGGAGCAAGAAGAAGAGGGGCCAAGGAAGTACAGTCATCAAACAGGATGTTTCTCTCTAGGCGAGGAGAGAGAGGGGGGGGGGGCATGCAAAGATGTCAGGTCCTCTCCTGAGGGGGTGGAAGACGCAACCATGGCATGGCAGGCAGGCAAGATTCGAAAGGGGGGGTGCAACCCCTCTTCGTATCTTAAAAGCTCCAGGTGAAGAAGGTAGAAGGCCTCACTTGCTCATTTCTTGTTCCTTTGCGCAGGTGACGTACTCATAGAGCCTGCTTTCAGCCCGTCATTTTCTTTCTTGGTTTTTCCAAGTTTTTGACTCTTACTCAGCATTCCTTTCCTGTCTTTTCCTTTTTTGCTTAATTCCTTCCCTCTTCCACTTCTTTTTGTTTCTCCTCTCTCTCTCTCTCTCTCTCTCTCTCTCTCTCTCTCTCTCCCCCTCTCTCCCTCTCTCCCTCTCTCCCTCTCTCCCTCTCTCCCTCTCTCCCTCTCCCTCTCCCTCTCTGTATGTATGTGTATATATATGCCTGTGTGTGCATGTCTGTGTGTATGGATTTGGAGATCCGGAGACAGACAACTTGACAAAGTGGCTGAGAGGCTCACGGGGCGACTGAATTTTGTTTTTTTCTTCCTGCTGCTTTGAATTTAGGTTCTCCTAAATGCCCTCCGTTTTCTTCCTCTCCCTTCCTTCTCCTCCCTTTGCTTCTCGACCTCTCCCTTCCTTTCTCTCCTTCTTCTCCTTTTCTCCTTGACGGTTTGCCCCGACTTCTGTCTCCTTTCGGCCCTTGAGACAAGATTGGGGATGTCTCTAGAGTGTGGGGGACCTATGTACAGAAACGGAAACGGGGGCGTGATTGAATTATTGGCAAAATGGATGCATAGATCGCAATTAATGCATGTGTTTGAATGTTTTCTACCAATTGCGTATACACGATCCATCTTCTTTTCTGTCGTGCGGGTGACAGTGCGCGACAGCTCAGGTTTGACCTGAAAGACATTTGGACCCCCACTTTTTCGGGCGGAACTGCACGCTTGCTCCTCCCCTTTCCTCTGATTTCATGGATGGTGGCATGGTGGCACATGCAGGCTTTTCTCTCAGCTCCCGCAATAGCTCTTCAAGAATAACTATACTGCCAGTGCGCGGTTGAAATTGTTTGTGAAATTGCCCATGCATTGCAATCATTCTTTCAGCGGAGAAAAAAAGGAATGCCAATATCTATAGGTCAATATATATATATATATATATATATATATATTGATCCTTATAAAATATATAATAATAATATGAAGAGATAACGCTAAGGGTGATGACTGTCTAGACCGATAGGTAGTCTACCAGATAGCAGGGTACATATTTAGTTTGATTTTGTTTAAACTTGTTGAATCAACCTAGTACGAATTAACCCTATAGGTTGATCTTAAGCTAAGCGTAGACCTAAGTTTAATTACCCAACCCTCAAGTCAAAAAGACTTAGCCTCTAGCTTAGCCTAGGACTTAGCTAGGTTTATAGTTCTAGGTTTTGCTATGCAGGTTTTATAATACAGTTTTAACATGAATGTTATATCATTAGGCTCTCTAGTAGGCTCTGAACCGGTGAAAGATCCGATTTAGTCCAGTAACCACTAGTATTATTAGAAGCAATGCTGCTAAACGTTGCTAAAAAACTTTTAGGAGTATAAATTGCACGTACCGCTACTTATATACACCGTATAAGAAACAATTCAATTCATATTATATATAAAACTTAGTATAGTATAACACTGAGTGCTCTACCTAGCGCACCCATTAAATCACTACCACTATCACTATATATACAAAACATAAAATAAAACGTTTTAATAATATATGTTCATCACTAGCAGCGGTTTAACATGTCTGAAAAATGCATAATTCTAGGGATAATTAATAGGACAATTTTCACGGACAAAGTTGGTATATGCTATATACCAGCTAGACTGAGGAGACTCCATATGCATTGGCAGGCAGTCCAGTCATAGTAGTAAGAACGAATCTATGCCGATTCTATGGATCGTGGTCACGTGAAACTGTCAGTCAGGACAGCTTCTAGAACAAAGAACTTCATTCCATCGATCAGCTAGTAATAGTAACAGCAGTCAGAGAGAGCACCGCGTGCCGAACCAGAATTATTCGTTCGACGGAATATATGCAGTCTATAATGCAAAGGGCCCGCACCGCGCAGGGCTAGGCATGCCGGGTCCGCCGGGGCATCTGCATGCATGTGAGACGGTGTGACGCACTAGGGCGGCACACAACAGTACACGTTTCGTTAATAGTTCTTCGGACAGTTTCTGAGCATGAAGTTCAAAGTTGGACTGCAAAGGGGAACTTGTACTGCAAATAAATTAGAATGTTGAAGCCTTCAGCCCACGTGCATACAAATGAGAAAATATCTGCAAACGAACCATATACGAACCATGCAAACATAAAGATGAGAAAAAAAAGAAGGCACGTACCAAACCACTGTGGAAAGGTACAGCCAAGTTGCTGTCTCGCAGATCGAAACGCATGACAAAACTTGTTCACCGGTTGAGGATTCAGCCACTCAGTGGATCCCACCTTTTGTCAAGCAAAACTGCTGCAAAATGCCCCTCCCCCGGGTCTCCTTACTTCGGCCTGTACAATGAAAAGGAGAACCGGAATTGAAGCGTCACAGTGTAAGTAAGATAAGAGAAAAATAATTAAGGGACGGATGGACGGGCTGAAGAAAACATAGAGTGAATGAACAGAGACGAGGGGAATCAAGGAGAGACAGAGAGAAATAGGATGACAGAGAGAGGGAACCAAAAAAAAATAAAAATTCCGAGGAAGAACGAGCAAAAAGAAAGACAAAAAGGGAGACTGACTGACAGACTGCCAGACTCTATGACTTTTTTTTTTTTAACTTCTTGTTTTTTTCTTTTTGACAGTGAATTATGGCGCTCCTGCACGATCACAACTGTGGAGTACGACATGGAAGAACCGCAACCTTCAGCCGGTCAAGCAAGGGAAGCTTCCCCGATGGTTCGATCGACAGGTCCAGACAGACCGACTGACAGACTATGTAGACCGACATACATACATACATACACACATGCAGACATACATACATACATACATATATACACACATACATACATACATACATACATACAGACAATATGTTTCTTCTTCTTCCCCCTCCTTTTCTTCATGCACATAACAGACAAAAAGAAAGAACAAAGACAAAAGAACAGCACCAACAAGCATACATACATACATACATACATACAGACAGACAGACTGTATCGTCTTTTCTTTTCTTTTCACTTCTTTTCATTCCGAAGACAGGCAGGCAGGCAGGCAGACAGACACAGACAGACAGACACATGAAACTTCCTTTCATTCTCTTCTGTCTTCTTCCTTTCTTTTGGCGCGCTCTCAGTGGAAGAGTACCAGAGCTCCAGGCCTTAAGCGTACTCTGCGGCCCTTCTCTGCCCAGTACAGGCTTACGCTTGTGCACTTCCACATTCTTTCCATCTGAACAAGTTCGTTTCTCTTCATTTCTTTTCCCTTAGGGCCTGTCACGACGTAGCGGCGGTACATTTGACTTTGAGTTTAGCTATCTTCTTCTTGTGGGGCTCCCTGCATCGTTTGATTTCTTCTTCTGGGGTTCCCTTTATCGCTCTGGGCAGCCAGTAACAGAAATCCCTCTCTACTTATGGATCTCTTCTTTTGACCTCCCGACCAGATGGAAAGAATGCATGTGCGTACATGTGTATGTGTGTGCATGCTCGTGCGTGCGTGTGTGTAACTGCTCACTGGTATGAGAACCTGCAAAAAAATGCCTCCTTGTGAGTGAACAGGGAAAGATAACAGGCTATTTGAAAATAACCAGGAGGATTTCGTCACACGCCGTTACCATCATATTGGCGACAGGCTGACAGACAGACGGACACCACACGCACCCGCACTCACACACATACACACACAACTGACACTCCTTGTCTGCAGCGCGTCCCTGCATGCAGCTTGAACGGAATGAATGACTCTTCTGAGAGAGAAGTCGGACTCCCCCCTCTTATTAATAACTCGTGTACGTTCTTCCTGTCATTGTTTGGGTCCCTCCCACCTTTCCAGAGCTCTCCCCCACGCCTGTTCTCACCGCCTCCCATCTTCAGCATCGTGTCGCTCCACGTCCTCAGCGACTCCCGAAACTAGAAAGGCAAAAAGGACGCGATTGTTCCTCGAAAGTCTCTAATTCCCCCGTCTTCCTGCACAGCCTGCCTCCGCTCCATCACTCTCCCGGTCATACAAACAAAAAGGGGGCGAAAGGGGAAAAGAGAGAGGGCACGAAAGATAGGCGTCTCAGTGGAGGCTTTCGGCCCGTCGCAAACGGACGGCTTCCTTCGGCCTTGACTGACGCCGCAACTGCTCCTTTTCATCGTGCAAATCCTCCGGAAGGATCGAGGGACAGACTTATTCATTGCGCTTTCTGTTTCTTTTCTCAGACTGCCTTGTTTTCATTTAAAGCGCGCAAAGCACCGATTTGTCTCCTTGAAGGAGGGAGGGGTCTCCCCCGCCCGCTTTTTTGGAACGGAGACAAAAAAAGGAGACGAACAGAAACAAACACAAAGAAAGAAGGCACAAAAAAGAAAAAGAGAGGGGAGGAGAAAGAGAAAGAGAGGGAGAAAGAAAGAAAGAAAGAAAGAAATAATCGACACGAAAACAGCAGTTGACGTGACAGGCTTGCTGGAGGGCCTGCCGCATGCATCCTTCAAAAAAAAAGCAGACACCGATCCATCCCACGGGACCTAGAGATCGAAACGTCTCTCTCTCTCTTCTTCCTGTGCGGAGCCGCACTCGGACACAAATTTTGGGAAGTAAGACGTGCCTTGCTGATTCGCTCGCACAGAAGCACTTCCCTTCCCAGAATGGATTCTCTTGGGCACCGTCCTTTTCCTCCGCTACCCTCCCCACCTCTCCCTCTCTCTGTCACACACACACACACACACACACACACACACAAACAGAGTCCCCGCGCGACTTCTTTCCACCGCTTTCATGCAGCCTATGGTCCTTGTGAGGGCAAATTCTTCCTTCCTTGTGTCACAGTGCCGAGGACGGAGACGAAAAGATCACCGATTGTCCCCGCAACGCCGCGGACAGACAGAAAGGGGGGAAGGAAAATAGGCGCCGTGGCACTGAAAAAGGTGCTTTTCTTCTTTGAAGCAAAATCCGACTTCAGCTCACATGGCCCCCAATTCCTCTCGCGAGACTTGCAGAGAAAACCAAAGACGCAACCCACCCAGCATCTCCAACAACCAAACGGTGACCCTTCTCTTCTTCCTCTCTCACCCACTCTCTCTCCAACAAAACCCTTTCAATTCTTTCGTTCCTCCTCAACTACCCAGCATCTCGAAAACCATTCTTGCACTTACTTCTCTTCCTCCTCACTCACTCACTCACTCACTCACTCTCTCACTCACTCAGCATTCCAAAAGCGACCCACCCAACAGAGAATGAGAGAGATTGCTACCACAGTCTAGAGAAAAGGACATTCGACGAATCAAACAAGACAACAAACACAGCCAAGGAAAAGACGAAAGAACAAGAAAGAGACGCCGCAGCCATGCAGCCAAAGCAGTGGCGAAGGCAGAGGTCCCACCAGACCTTCAGCTGCTATGCTCTCGAGACTACACGCTTTCTCTGTCTCCGTCTCTTCCCAACTCTCTCTCCTCTCTTCTCTTCCCACGCCCTCTCCTGCAGACCTCGCGTGCAGGCACACCATCTTGACTCTCAGAGGGAAGGGGGGACAGCACAAGAGTCTGTGGGACTATCCGACTGGAGCAGCTGGGCCGTCTCCTGGGTTTCCGGGGACTCGGGGGGGCTCTGTGAAGGGGCCGCTGTGGAGGGGTGCATGGGGGATTGGGAGTCTCCAGTCAGGTCCCCCGTCTCGGCGGGCGGGTGGGAGCCGGTCTGAGGGACCTGCTGGGGTTCGTCCCTTCCATCTCCTCCGTCTCCGCGATGATCATGCAGGGAGGTCTCTGCCTCGACATTGCTCCCCCCCCCCTCACGGCTTTCTTCCTTCGAGTCCCCCTGTCCGTCGGGGAGCTCCACAACCGAAGTCCACGGAAGATGGAGGAGGACATCGGACGAGGCTGCATCAGTCGATGCACCCGACTCAGCAGCCCCACCCACAGGACTGCTGTCCTGTTTGCTGCCGTGGGTCTGAACGCCAGGGGAGCATCTTCCTCCTCCATGTCCGCCCCCCCCTCCTCGAGACACAACGAGGGGCGCCGATTCATAGCCCCTCTTGCTCTTCTTGACGTTCTTGAGAGACTCCAGACAGCCGAGGGCAGACTCTCCGAGTCTCCGTGCGAACTGAATCGGCTGCAACAAAGGGAAGAGAGAAAAGAGAGAAGGACAAGAGTGAGTGACCGCAGGGTTCCAGACTCAATCTAGTTCCTTTATGGAGGGAAGGAAAGAAAACAGGTGAACAGAAAGCAGAATGCAGAAGACAGGAGCCAAGCTTTTTCATTCACCTCACCCTCCCGCCCTGCACCGGGAAAGTGACTGAATGACGTGTGCAAAAAGATGTCCAGAAACACACCAACTCCAACCATCCATCGATGCATCCATGAACTGAAACTCCGGCCATCACCCTTTTGATTCAAACACCCGCCGCCTTTCGCCGCACTCCAGCAGTGCTGCACTGTACACACACTCACAATCAAAGAAACGAAGAACTGCAAAAAGAAAAATAGGCACTCAGTTCAACAACCACTCCAGCTCAAGTTCAGCTCACCGTCTCGTTGTCGCCGTTTGTCGCGTCCACCATCGCCATTGCCACCTCGCGCGACAGCTTCTCCTCCAAGAAGCGGCGGTCTGTGGACTTGGCGACCTTCCGTGCCTCAGCCCGCTGTTTGGTCATGGCCTCGACCAGCTTTCCTTCGACCATTCGGCCGTCCTCGTGGCGCCTCTGCAAGTGCACATGAAAGTCAGTATTATTCTATGAGTATTTTTTTCAATGCCACCCCCAGCTTCATTATTTCTTGAGTGATTCTTTTTTGGGGCCCTCCGACATGTCCTCAAGAAGTTTCCCAGGCGTGGAAGAGAAGAACCGAAAACTAACAATTTTCTTCGTCCGTTTTTTCGTTTACTCTGTCTATCTATCTGCCTCTGTCTCTTCTCCTTCCTCTACCGCTCTCCCGCCCCCGCCCTCTAGCTTGCTTAGAAATTCATTCACCAATTCTCTCCTCTCTGCCGCACAGCCCTTCCTCCCTCCCTCTCTTACTCACTCACTCACTCACTCACTCACGTCCATGCGCATGAGCGTGGCGTCAAGGGCATCTCGGAGCCTCCGCGCCCTCGTGAGAGGCACTGCGGAAGGACCCTCCTTCTCCTTCTTGTCGAGCCCCTTTTCCCACTCCATCAGCTCCTCCTTCCTCACGCGCAGATGCGTCCCGACCCTCAAGAGGAGCTCGTCCTGGAACCGGTAGATGTCAGAGCCCTTCCTTACCACTGCAAGCAACAGAGGGAGGAGCGGGGTGGGAGAGGAAGAGAAGGGGGCGGAAAAGAGAACGATGTGAAGGGCACCAGTAAGTGAACAAAAACAGATAGGCAGGGAACAAGCGGCTCGGGGGGGGGGATGATCCATCAGAAGGACAGTCAAGAATGCAGGAAGAAAGGAAGGAAGGCAAGGAGGAATGAATTGAGGCACAAGGGATGGAACAGACGTGCGAAAAGAACATACGTGCCGAAAGAGAAAAAATGCACACACACACACACACGGTCTCAAAATCCAAATTTCCACTCAAGAAAAAACAGCTGCGACACCCCCCCCCCGGAATCCCTCCCTCCGTTTTCCTCAACACCGCAGTCCCTCTCGCCTGGACTCGACTCGACTCTCTCCGTCCAACATACACACAGACACAATACAACCCTCTCGACCGACAGAAGACGCACCGTAGTGCAGCAGGGTCAGCCCTTCCCTTGTCCTCGCAGCAGACGCAAACCACCTCTCAAACACCTCCAGCTGCATCCCCTCTTCTTCAGTCTGCATCTTCAACTCCATATCCGCATCCCAGACACCTCGCACGATCTTGAGCAACAGCAACAAGACCGTGGAGTCGTATGCGAAGAAGACAGAAGACTTTCCCTCCTCGTCACCCCACAAAGGCTCCAGGGGGCTCGTAGCCATACCGAACGAGAGGAACTTGATGGCATCTTCCGAGCAATGCGGAGAGGTAACCTGCAAACATGCCAACAACGGCGACAGCAGTTAGTCAAAAGCATCTGAACACAAACGAGTCGCCACCGAAAGAATTCATACAGGCATCGATCCTAAAATCCATCAATCACAAACACTGTGGGGAAGCCCGGCCACTCACTTATCTCTGGCAGCCCCTACCTGCCTGCTTCTTGCGCTCTTTCCTCCCTTGAATAAACCTCGGCCTCTCTCGCTGTACTTTCTTACACGGTCTCCTTTCATGCACACTAACCTTCATTCTCTGTCACCCTCCCCTCACTCTCAACCCATGTACACAACATCCGAACGTACAAAAGCCCTCACCACCTCACAAACCCTCCCGACGCACTCACCCACTCATCACCCACTCGCTTACTTTCGACACGTACAGTGCTTTTAGAAGCAAGCACACACATAGACGCACACGCAAATGACGACACTAGAACCTTTGCTCGGCATGCAGATAAAACGAACCAAGCGAGAGCAGCAAAAGCGATGAAAGAAGACGCTCAGTTGTGAAGGAAGAAAGAAAGAAAGAAAGAAAGAAAGAAACGCCGATCCACAGGAGGCCAAGCAAAGAAAGGCATGAAGCAACCAGAAGAGAAACAAAAATGAACCAAAAGAAAACGAGTCACACAAACACCTCAACGATGCCACACACACCGGCAAGCACGGAAGGGAAAAGAAGAGACAGGCATGAAAAGAGGAATGAAGGAAAAGCGAAGCGAAACGACGCAAAGAAGCAAGGACACATGAAACTGACCCAGAAGAGAAACGACAGGAAAAGAAAAGAGCGTCACGCAGACATCCAGGTGAGTCACACGACAAGCCAAAAAAAGGAGAAAAGAGGAAAAAAGCAAAGTAGTGCACTCATTGCTTGACATATCAAGGAGACCCATCACAGAAAAAGGAAGAACAGTAACTAACAGGACTCCAAAGAAATGACCAGCTGGTCCAACTGACCTGTGCCTTCAGCGCGAGCGTCCGGACTGCCGGATGGAACGCGGCCTTGTGGAAGATGTCCTCCCAAGTCCCCCCTACCATCCCTCTCCTCGCTTCCTCATGCATCTCTATTCTCTCCATAAGTCCCCCCACCCCCACCCCTAGGCCAATGGGGGGTTCCTGCACATGCCTACAAAACTCCACTCTTCTCTGGACCCTCCCAATCTGTTTTATCACGGGGATTTTGGAGGTGGACGCAAACAAAACGAAGAGAAAGGAGAGATCGGGGAAGCCGTGGAAGGACCGAGGCCACTCCACACCAAAACCCCAGCCCCACTCCACCAACTTCTGTCTCTCTCTCCTCACATACTCCATCCCTAATCTCAGATAGTCGGCCCCCTCAAGGACACACCCGTACAGAAAGAGCATTTCTCTCTCCTTCAATCCGCAGAGGACAGTGGGGAGTCCGGGGATCTGCGGGATCCTGAGCTGTGCCTCCTGCATGAGCACACTTCTCTTATCCTCATCACTCCCCACAGAGTGCGTGAAGGAATCGTCAGAGTCTAGCACCCCCCACCACCCTTCCCTTTTCAGGGCCTCACACCAGTCCAGGCGTGCCCTCTCTGAGCCCCGCTCGACAGAAGGGAATCTGCCAGTGTCGAGGCGATCAAAGAAGAACTCCAACGGGTCGAGCTTCGACCCGAGGTCGTTGGAGAAGTTGCACACGGCCTTGTCGCGCACATCTTTCAAGGGAGGGGGGGCGAGTTGCGGTTTTCTGAGTGAGGGGAACATTTGTGTGAGGTCTCTGTGGTCCTTGCGGAGGGATGGAGGGGGTCTCTCAGGCACCGTCAGTATGGTATCTTTCTCTTTCTCCTCACCCCCCCTCCTAGGCTTCTCCTGGGGAATCCATGACTCTTCCTCATGGAGGAGATAGTGCTCTGAGGAACGGGAAGAGGAAGAGAAAAGGGAGGGACCTTTCGAAGACGATGCGAGATCAGAGAGGGTTTCTGCTCGTTTAATGAGGGCCTGGGCTTCTGCGTTTCTGTTCAGGGTGCCTAGTTTGAAGGACTGGTAATGGGAGCTGAGGGCTCTTTTGAGTGAATCGAGCGAGAGGGCCACCGTATCTCTCTGGAGCCACTTAGAGAGCTTCAGCGAAACGTGAAAAATGCGGGGGAGCTTCCACTCCGCAGCGTCATCTGCGAACTGATCCTCCCCATCTTCGAACGACAAAGTCCGAGGCACATGTCCCGATACATCCTGATCATCCCCGTCGGGGTCTGCCTCAACCCCCTCGAAAGCTAGGCCGGTGTCTTCTTGTGGAATACTGCCTCGCATGCGTCTGAGCATTCTCTGCGAGTGGGAGGGGAAGGAGAGACGGTGCGCAGTTCTGTCGAAGAACCCTTGCAGGTCCGGCACCGCTCCGTGCCGCTGAAAGAGACGGATGCAGACCTCATAGAGCACACCGAGACGGAGACCGATCTCCATCGCGAGCATCTCCCTCACCCTGTACTCGAAGCTGAGCTTGTCGCTCTCCACGTCGATGAGTCTCTCGAGCCACGTGAGGGCGACAGACATCCTGAAATACGAAAGCAGACACAGAGAAATTTAAAGAGAGGCGGACACTCAGACAGACAAAGAGACAGGGGATGAGGAGATGGACACTGAGGGAGGAAAGGCACAGTACAGCTCGCTATTGATCTTCATTCATTCTGGGAGTCCTTGACGACCCCATCGCACACACGCACACACTCACACACACAGAGAGAGAGAGAGAGGGAGAGGGAGACATACGCACGCGTGCACACTGACTGTCTCTCTCGTTTTTTTTTTTTTTTGAAGAGCAGAAACCGTTGAAGCACCAAAACAGCCTATCACCCACACACAGAACTTGAGCAGCGCTTCGGAGAAAGGTTCTGATTGCCTCTGACAGCCTAGGATCCTCTTAGGATCGACACGCAATCGCTCGATGCATCGAGATACAGAGCATACCAATCCATCCCGACACAAGGATACGCACACGCACACACAGCACACGCACACACACACACACACACACACACACACACAAATATATATATAGAGAGGGGGGGGGGGAGAGACAGAGAGAGAGAGAGAGAGAGAGAGAGAGAAACGAAAAAGAAAATCAAAAACACTGTGTCACACAAAAAGTTCGACTGACATCCCGGGCGTCTTGTCAGTCAGGGAGAGGCCTGTGCAGGCCACCATCGTGTGTTCGTCGACGCAGTCCTGAAGAATCTTGATGTCCTCCTTCAGGAGGGCCACGCTACCGTCCGCGGCCTTCTTGATCGCCCAGGAGAGTACACTGTGGTCACACAGGGGTGCATCCCTGTGAGGGTGGGTGCACCACTGGGGCCCAAACGGGCACCCGAACGGCCAACCTGTCCGGGGGCACCAGCTCAGGCGGAGTGCACGGAAGAACTTGAGCTCGGCATCCACCTCCTGCAGCCAGCAGAGAAAATTAAGGGAGGACATGCAAGATCATTCTGTTGGATGGCTACTTACTTGGCTAGGGAAGCAGGCTCGCTCTAGCCTTCAGTCTGGTTGGGCTGCCAGCTTGCTTCTCAAGTTTTTTTCTTTTGTATCGATCCGCAAGGAAAGGAACAAGTGATTCGACTCGACGAAAAGGTGCTTGATTGCTCAAAGGAAGGAAAGAGAGCGGCATTGGAGTCGGTATGGGAATTGAGACTTCCATCTATCTGTGGGGATAGAGACAGGGCAATGCGGCTGACCACGAAAAAGGGAAAGGTGATACGACAAGTTAGGGAGAGAGGGAGAGACGGGATCAAAAGTTCACAAGGCAAGTGCTCTCAAGGGATGAACAGCGACTGACCGAAGGATGATGGATAAATCCGCAGTCCCTCAACCCGCACTTTCCCGATCGGACCATCCTCACGCACACTGCTCTCTTCTTCCTCCTCAAATGCGCACAGAGATGCTGGAGGAAATACTCCGGAGGCCAGTACTTCCCAGGTTCGAACTCCACGGTGGCTGACGGTCGTCTCGATTCCACCAGACGGTTCTCTCTGGTCGGTTCTGAAACTGGATGTTGCCCGCAACTGTCGAGCTCTCCCGGGTGGTGGGCGTGGTGACAAAAGTGCCGACGGGGGCACGGGAAGTCACCGTAGAGGATGTGCCGGTAGTGGTCTTCACAGTACCTCTCCTTCTTCCTGTCCTTGCCGGACCACTCGCTGGCGCTGTGGGCGTACACACAGTGCGCCTCTCTGCAGTGGCCCAGTGCCAGACTGCGTGGACTGCACAGACCAATACAGACCAGCACAGCAGTGTCAGAGAAGCAGAAGTGAACTTGTGAGAAAGAGAAGCAGGAACTGAGTGAGAGGGAAGGGAATTTGGACATAAAAGAACCGAATGGGATGAGCGAACGCAGGAAATAGCTGAGAGACCGGACATGAAGAGAGACGAGAGAATCAGGGGAACGGATAAAGGGAGACCCATGCCCAAAGAAAGCACAACGAGGCAGACGGGGTAGAGAAACGAATACAGACCGGCAAAAAGAGAAACAGAAAGAGAATGGGAATTGGTCACAAGGGGGCGAATGGGCAAAGCGAAGAAGATGGAGACAGAAAGTCGCCAGGAATCACAGAGAAGAAAACGAACCAGCGAGTTACCATGTCGAAAACAAATAGATATATATGCCTCCGCTTTATCTATGACTGACCAAACCATCCACAGTTTTTTGTTTTGCACCCTACCGGCGCTCTTCCCTCCCCGCTTTAGTTTGACAGACTGTGCGGCCAATGGAATGTCGTTCCCGGTTTTGGTCAGGGAGAGGGTGGGACACTCGCGGAGCGCATCGAGAAAAAAACGATTCCGCAGAAGCGGTTGTACTTCTGCTATCTCGTCCAGTTCTTTTTGCACATCGGAAAAGGCGTACAAGTTGGTAAGAGGCATCCCTTCGCTGAACTTCCCAGAAGCCAACCGGTCCTCCAAATATGAAGTGACGAACCTCCCAATCATCTCCTTCGACGTCTTTTGTTTTTCTTGAATCTGCCTTTGCTTTTCACGTGCCCGCTGCAGTTCGACAGAGTCGTTTTCTCTCAACTCTTCGTTCCTCTTTCGCTTGAATTCTCCGATCTCCTCTGGCGTTGCGCCCAGAGGAGCAAGATAAGGGTAGCCAGGAGGATTTGAGCTCATCCTGTCTGACTCGTGGGAGTGTGGCGAAAAGCCTTCGACTCACAGGACAGCACAGGGGGGAGGGAGGGGGTGTTCAATCGGGCCGGTCCGCGAAGGAAAAGATCACGGAAGGCCAGAGCTCGGCTGGAAGAAGAAAATCCTCTCGCACCTTGTCTTTCCCTTCCCCCCCCCTCTGTAAGAGAGATCCTTCCCTTGGGTGTCAGGCGAAAAAACCGAAGGGGATTGGGGGAGCAGCGGAGAGACGGAAACTTTGCAGACTGAAAACGCCTCACTTTTGAGTCGGGTCGGCAGAAAAGACGAGAGGAAAAATTTTCTCGTGCCCCCTCTTCTCTCTGTGAATCGCCAGCTACCCTAATTCCCTTCTGGACGGATGCGTGGGGAAGACTGAAGCACGCAGCTGCCTGACAGAGGGAAAACGCGTATACCCGAGAGAGAAGAGAACTCCAACAGATATTTTGATATATTTATACGTCTCGGCAGGGGCTGTGTCGAAAAAAGATTCAAGTGCTTAGCTCGGCTGTCGAGGATTTCCGCAACGCCGAGGGCTGGATATTCCTGGTGCTCTCATGCATTGAAGGCTCGTATACAGAGCTGTCCGATGGTGTCCGATCACGACTCCAATGCTTTTGCGACTCCTGTCTCTCCAGCCATCACCCCCTCTGTCCTATTATGTCCTATTTGGAACCTCTATCTTTTTTGGCGGCGGCGCTGAGCGCTCTCAAGCCCAAATCAGGCAACCCCGGGGTGTTTTGCGGCGGCGGCCAGACCTCTGAGCAAAACCGAGGTTCGTTTTGCGCCGTCTCCATTGACTCACTGCCGCCCTCAACTACAACGTCCTCTTCTGGCAGGCAGTGAGGATGACAGCAAATGACCTACAGGCACTGACCAAGCGACTGGCCATGGTCAACGGAAACATAAGGAAAGCGAGAAAAAGAAGGCGATCGAAGTTTGTAGTCAAGTGAGAGAGACGTGCCGTCTCCGGCCGTCTCCTGCAAATTTCGTGAAGAAAGCAAACCAAACACTCCCAAAACTTCATCTACAATGTGCTCTGGCGT